>JAHDVE020010819.1:0-175558 GCA_022606495.2 Halesus radiatus | reverse complement strand
CGTCCTTTGGTAGCTAAAAAACATAGTTTTTTCTTCACTAGATTTCGAAATAACAGTACGTGTGACTAGTAAAGTAACTTGTATGGGAGAGACGAAAATACTCAAACACATCCGTTAGCTTCGCCTGACCTCGAAATACGAAACGGGATGACGAAGGAATAAACTTGACGTAAACGAATATTTTGTGGGTTTCGGGTATAGCTTTTTTTTTGTACCTGTTATGTTGCGTTTAGGCGATAATATAGCGGCCGTATCACTTGCTATCGTATGGGTGAGGCGAATAAAGCGCACTTAATGTGAACCATCACAAAACTGTGCTATATAAATTAACTGTAATTTTTATTATTAAAAAAAATATTTAGGTTTACAAATACTAAAAGAGCAAGAAAATCTTACCTTAACTAAACTGATATACTTAGAAAATAATATATATAGCAAATTAAAACTTAAATATTCATGAGCAACTGACTCACTTCATTAACATTTTAGATGTCATATAATAATTTAGTATAAGCTCAAGTAGGCACAAATAACAAGAGAGCAAATTGATATTTTGTGACACTATGTACATAGTTTTCATTGGATTCTAAGGACATTGAATAACAAGGACACACGTGGGAAGAAAACTGCAACTAAATAAGTTATATTTTATGATTTTTTGAATATTTTGATTTTTGAGACCCGCTTGAACTCTGCTAAATTCCGGATAAAAATAATAATAATGTATGGATGGTTTATATAGCGCTTTTTAGTGAAAAATCACCTTAAGGACGCTGTACATTTTTTTGCAATGCTCTATCTTATCACTACTATAGACAATCTATTATTAGTGCTTATGGCTAACTTCACCATTGCATTCACCGGTTCATCGATCTGTAATACCAAATAATATGTACAATGCATTTGACCCATGAACGCGATGCCGCGTTAAAATATACAGGTTATTAATTTTATGTATAAGCAGATAATATTATATGGCCTTACATTATATGGACATACTTAGGCCGCTCCCTGACTATCCGGTAGGGAATCGACATAAACCAGGTACAGCAAAAATACAGGAAATGTTTCACGATATTTACTTCATCTACTCTGACGTGTTTGCATTGATTTGTAGCTGCCAGTAAATTATCGGTATTGCAGATTTCTGTTATCAAATTTACCGCTGAATGTTATCGGATTCAAAGTCAAAATCGAAAAATGTCGAGTGAATCAAATGAAGACTAGGCTCTGGTATGCTATTTATTTCTTCGAACGTGAAAAAAAAGGAGGAGGTTTTAGGTCCACCCTACATTGAACGTAACCAGAGATGATGTCTAATTCCGGTAAATGTACCAAATATAAAAAAAAAAAAAAACATTCCAAGAACTGGTCCAACACGTTACTCCATATATAAGAAGTCCTCCCATTGCACACCAAGCTTTCTCCGTTGTCCCCTTTACTGCAGATGCCGGTAATTTATAGTTATAAAGGCTTGCATATTTCTCTAACTCCATTATTCGCCGAAAATTCATACCCGCTCCATGTTTGAACTCAAAGGATGAATGGCGCATAAACGATCGAAACGCAGTGAATAGATTTACTGGATGCACGTTTACCGAGAAGCTACTGAATTGTTGTCCCGCTTGTGGTATAACGTACGTCGCGCCGCTCCCGCTTCCCCCCCGAGTCGTGAGTTAGCGTCCATTGAAATGTAAGGCGCAGTGCCCTGTCTGTATGATACGCATGAGGTTTATCTCGATTCCCTACCGGACCGTTAGAGAGTGGCCTTATCTGGCAGGTCACTTGAGATTTACATTGTTTATTTGCGAAATTTATATACCGTTCTGAACGCAGAGGACATAGTTTTTTAGAAAACACGTACATATTATTTAATCCTAGTATTTATTTTTTAAATTATTTACGTTCATCCTCGATTTTAGGAAAGGAAAATAATATTTTATGATGAAGATACAGTATAGAGATTTGATTAGAATTTATCTTCTTAAATGTGTTTAGAGTTAACAATATTTGGGGGAAGCTTATTCCTGATGACCGGGCCTGATATACGAAAAGAGCGATCATAGTACACAAGTTTATTTGACCGAGAGCATGCAACTAATCTATGTAGTCGGTAATAAGAAAAAATAAAAATAAAATTATACTGACTGATGTGTGCTCAGCCTTGTTCGGGATTTTTTTTAAAAATAAAGTTATGAAGTTGTGAATTCTTGCTTGTTGTTTGGTTGCCATAATTGATTTGATAACGAAATTCCTTGTGATTACTATTACTATCCCTAATTATTGAAACAAGAAATATTCATTTGAAAATTTTATTTCATTTCAAACATTTAAATAAATAATAAAGTTATTATGTAGGAACCTACTTCTGTTTTCCATTTAAAAAATATTCTACCCGAACAAACCTTCTTCTTTTGAATATGTAATCTGTGGCTAACCAGAGTGGTTATGTATGGGCTATTCTAAATACAACATGGCGGGTTCAATGTTTTTCATACTGATTTTAAAACGTTATAGAAACAGTTTTATATGCTTGGTTTTATTCAAACTACTCTCTAAACCTTCCCGGCACTATGAATAAACTGTGCTATTTTCAGCGAAACCGGTCGAGTAATTTTCAAGAAGAATGGAGGACAGACAGACAGAGAAACATTTTGTTTATGTGTAGAGAAGATTAAAATTCGACTCATTGTCCTATTCTGTATTATTTGGAGTTATTTTAAGCTACCTACATTACTTAGATAGAGAACACTAGAACAGCGAACAGAACGGAAAGGAAGGAGGGGAAGTTCTGGGAAGGAAAAAGGTACTAATTAATAGAGGTACCAACAGATAGCACTGATTGCCACATTTGTGATTTGTACCGAAAGGCACTGCCTTTTTCGACGCTGACACAAACAAGTCTTTCCTTGAATGCGATTTGCGTACAATGCGCGCACGATCATTTGTTTCTGTAGAATACAATCAGAATTATGCTGCACCCAACAGTATGGAGCCAGTGAGACTATGCCATCCCCAATTGGGGAATGTTGTGAGGCTGAAGGTATTAGGGTGGGAAAGGATAAGGCGAAGAGGAAGGTGGGGAAAAACCTGGCTATTCAGATCTGGTCACCAAACACGACTAAAAGTCATTTCAAGCAACGTTTCAATTTTGAATGGTGGTCTTTCACCAGGGCGATACTGAGAGTATCTTCCACTCGACAACGTGCGTAAATATACTATAATATTATTTTTAAATGAATTTATTGTTAAACAGCACAAATTAATTAAATAAAATTTACTTGCGCACGCGGGATTTGAACCCGCGACCTTCAGAATCGTAGTCGAGAGCCTTAAAATTATGTCCATAAAATTATAATTGGTTAAAAGGAAATAATACACATACATGTGCCAATCACTTCTCATCAATATTGACATTAATTTGACATCAAGTGGAATCAACTGACGCAACTGCTGCAAAATGCTTTGATGCTTTCTAAGGCATATATTTAAACACTCGAGTTAAAAATAAAACTTAGCTTCTTTTTAAAGACTAGACATTGACACAAGTATCTTGACGTCTGATTAAAGATGTTGAATGTGTGGAGACGATTCAATATACCGATCTATTAATGAAACTCTTTTGAATTCCGCGTCGAAGAGTCCCAACTGCCTAGAGCCAATGGGACTATGCGATCCCCAATTTGGGATATACTGTGAAGCGGCAGGAAGTAGAGAGGGAAGAAAAATGAGGAGAGGAAGGTTGGGGAAGTAACTCCCTAGCTATTGCAGCGTTCTGGAATTTATTTTAAATGTATTAAAAAATTTACTTTGTATTCACCACTTTATTAATATACACAGATATCTACATGTTTCAGGAATATATTGAATACAAAAATCACAATGTCAAGATATATAATAATGTAAGAATAGACAAATTATGAACGTAAACAAAAATTAAATAAAGTTGGTAAGTAATTAATCAAAATATGTTAATAAAAAATTATTATAAAACATTGAATAACAAATTTATATTAGAAATTATCTTTATTATTAATATTAATATGAAAATAAATTCAAGTGATATCTATTTTAAAAAAATATTATTATTTATTTAATTTAATTCACTCTTAACGCTTTTTCTGATAATAATTTGTCTATTCTTACATTATTGTGTTCTATTTTCATCATTTATCTATAATTGACATTATTATTTTTAGTATTCTATATATTCCTGATGAAGGAAGCATCTCTTTCGAAACATATAGATATCTGTGTCTATTAATAAAGTGGTGAATACAAAGTATTTTTTTAAAAAATTTATTTATTAACTCCACAAAGTGAATACAAATCTTTTGAAAAAATATATAATTTATAATTTCTTCAAATGATTGATAACTTTGTGGCGTCATTATTAATTATATAATAAAAAATACATTATACTTTTTATTAATGATTGCAACTATTTTTACATCGGAAAGACTTGTAGAAATTTCAGTATTAGAGTTAAGGAACACCTAAGGTGTTTAAATAATAACTATTCTGAATTTGCAAATCATATTTTAGAAACCAATCATTCGTTTGATATAAATAAAGGTTTAAAAGTTTTACACACAAATACAACCGGCTTACAATTAGATAAATATGAAATTTTAGAAATAAGAAAAAGTGTTAATAGCGAATTAAATTTAATAAATAATAAAAAAAAAATTAAAATAGCTATCTCTTAAATTTATTTTCATATTAATATTAATAATAATAATTTTTATTTATATTTTTAATTTAAATGTATCATTCAATGTTTTATAATTATTTCGTCATTAGCATTTTTGATCTATTACTTACCTACTTTTATTCATTTTTGTTTATGCTCATATTTTGTATATTCTTAAATTATTGTTCTAAAATTTTTATCATTTTTCTATACCGGAAATTATTTTTTAGTATTAATTTATTCCTGAAGATGATAGCATTTCTATCGAAACATGTAGAAATATTTATATATTTTAATTAAAGTGGTGCGTACAAAGCGTATTTTTAATTATATAATTATAATTTATTTTATTTTATTGTAGAAACAAACAGTACGTTCATAAAATGAGTGGTGTACAATTTACAAGATTTTAGAATTTTCTTACAAGGATCGGTACCAATGAAATGTCTCTATGAAATATCTGATGAGTGGTAATATATTCATATTTTACCGGGCGTGAAATGATTTGAGGTAAAGATATAAGTGCATGTGCGTGTGTATGCATGTGACCGTGTATGTGTACCCATGTGTCTGAATTGTGCTATGTAGTAGAGATAGTTGTGAGTGCGCATTGATTAAGTTACAAGTAATATTTTTCTTAACTGACGGAGTCTAAAAATATGGCGAGATTTGAGACAAAGGTTATCGAATGTTTGGAGAATACGAAAAATTGGTGAATTTGCTGCAGAGTTTGTTTTCTTGTAATAGTTTGGTGTGGCGAGTACGTTTCATTGGTATGTTAATTTGAGACATAAGCTTAGGGCGGTCTATTTTATTATTTAGGATTTTATACAAATTTGGTGACCAGATCTGAATAGCCAGGTACTTCCCAACCATTCTATTCCACCTCTCCATCATTCCCCTACTGCATTCAGACTCAAAATATATCTCAAGTGGGAATGCCATAGACCACTGGCTTTGTGACGCTTATGAGATATTTACAGAAAAATTAAATTAAAATACTCTTTATCCTAACATCATTCCCCAAATTAGGGATGTCAAACAGCAGTGGAGACTCAGATAAAAATAAATTAAAAAACTAATTTTATTGATGTGTTCAACTCTTAAGATCGTCAAGTACATTGGAGTAGCAAAATAAGATATCATCACAAATTATGAGACAACCTGTCTATTCGCATCTAGCCGCAGCATAACGGATAATAGATAGAAAGGGTGTAGTATTTCATGTGCTGTCATCGCGGCCGGTTATTCACCCATGCAGGCACCGTGGAATGTGCAAGAGGAAGATCATTTCGCGTGTCAATTCTGTCAAGGAAATCTGCAACCATCTGTTGCGCCAAATGAGAAGCACAGTTGTTCCGTCAGGTGTTGGACACATTTTTTTTATGGAAGATGATATGAAGACCGAAGGAAATATGAGAAGTTATGGTTGCGGATGACAGCAAATTTAGCTCAATTGAGAGAAACTCAACTGACTAATCAAGATAAAATTGTAATTGGAGTCAAAACTATTAGAGTTGTCTTACCTCTTGGAAAATAATATATAATATCATGCCCAAAATGAATCCTTGTTGAACACCGAATTTCTGATTTTGTTAACAAATTAATAAATCTTTGCTGGAAATTGTTTTATGCTTGATCTAGTTGTTCTTTTCTTCATAATTATTATCTAAGCTCTACTTTAGTTTCTAGATATTAATGAATACACGTGCCAAGTCAACGAAAGAAGCAAGGGCAGCAGTCCACATCGGTGAACTGATACCAATATTGATTTTGCCAAACAGTGTATACATGTGAATCAGCTTCCTAGGGCTTTTCAAAGTAACCTTATGTATTGATGGTAATAAATATAACGGTCTCCTTAATTATATATCTCTTTGATATTTGCTGTAGTTACGCTATTTTGCTCATTTTTTCAACATTGTCAATTGAATAAATATGATGGTGTCCTTGATTGTATATCTCCTTGATAACTGCGGGTATCTTTCAATTTATTTAAGTTCTACATTTATAACACTGAGTCTATCCTCACTGTAACAAAACTGTATTACCGTTTTTTTAGTTCTCAATTTGTTTAATACTTGCTGATATTTTTATAATATTATTTAAATCGATATAATGTAATTGGAGTCTAGTACCTCCATAACAAAACTGTTATGCTGTTTTCGTATTTTAAAAAAAATCCGACTTGTGTACATTGATCATTGTTATGATTTGATGATTGTTATTTTTTAATTTTTTTTTTTAATTATTAATTATTTTTATTGAGATTTAAAAAACCTCATTGTAATATTTAATCATTGAAGAAAATAATATTAACAAACCTAAATGAAAGATGAAGCCGGACAAAAGGACAGAAACTAAAAATATTTCAGTCGCATCTGGGACTCGAACCCAGGTCCTCTGCCTATCCGGGGCAACGCTCAACCGACTTAGCTTATGAGACAAGTTCAATTTGTGTCATCTTCGTCGATATCATATCTCAAATTCAAGATTTGTGAATATTATTTTCCATTTAACGAACTCAAAAATTTTCTCATTTAGAAGACAGTAGTAACAAATTCTGTCTTATTTGTTTTTTTTTAAGCTATTGTTTTCAAAATTACTTCACCCACTTTATAACAATTCATCCCTTTGTATCTCCCCTCCCGTAGACTCAGAAATAATGTACCGTTCTTCCACAATCAACACCAAACTGATTATGGATACTTTTTCACCTTTGTCCAGAATGTGTAGACTGATCAACTCCAGTCAAAAACTTTTTGGTTTAAGTCTGCATGGTTTTTATCTGTCATTAACCAAGTAAAGAAATATTTTAATTGTTATGACTATTAATCAGGTCTTGACTTGACTTGTCACTTCTGCTTTCTCATGTTTTTTTGTCTTTTGTTTTTGCTTAATTCATATACCACCCTATACTTATATTTTATATTATTCTTTCAACGTCGTGTTTCTAAAGAGGAATATACAAGCCAAAAATATTGCTACAAGCTGTGTTTCTTATAAGAACTACTTATATAGGTAATAATCACAAAATTCGCTTGGCAAACGGAGTCTGGAAATGCTTGTTGTAAGCACAATAAGCGGTTTTTATTTTTTTGTTAAAAATTTTGTAAGAAAGAAAAAAAATAATCAAGGAAATCTTTAGCAAATAATCTTAGTTATAATGCAGTGTTTTTAAAAAACTTGTTTATTACATGCGTTCATAATTTTATAATGATTTTTTTACAAAGTAATTAACAATTTTATTTTAATTCTCATTGAAAGAATTTTTTTAGGAAACGGTTCAATTAATTCACAGGTTTTTGTTTTTGTCTTTCATAATGTAAATCGATTCGTAGTGTAGATAAATCGAAAGAGTGATTTCACTGATAGCTTTGCCTTAATGCATAAATAAATAAATTAGGTAGTTACCTATATACGGCCTATAGACGGCCTCCATAGTCGAGGGGTAAGGCTCTCGACTACGAATCCGAAGGTCGCGGGTTCAAATCCCGGCGTGCGCAAGTAATTTTTATTTAATTAATTTGTGTTGTTTCACAATTAATTCATTTAAAAATAATATATAGTATATTTGCGCACGTTCCAGAATGGAAGATACTTTCAGTATCGCCCCGGTGAAAGACAACCATTCAGAATTGAAACGTTGCTTGAAATGGCTTTTAGCCGTGTTCGGTGACCAGATCTGAATAGCCAGGTATTTCCCCTTTTCCCCGCCTTCCTCTCCCCCTTCTCCTTCCCCTCCCTAATACCTTCAGCCTCACAACATTCCCCAATTGGGAATGCCATAGTCTCACTGGCTCCAGACGGTTGGGAGCAGTTTGGGACTCTTGTGCGGTATTCATATAAAAAAAAAAATATATATATAATTTAGTTCGCATGCCGATGGTTGGTTGCCGGGTAAAATCCGTCGCAGCCACTTGAGACGTAATGGGCTCACCTTGACTTAGCAAAACTGTTCCGTGTTGGGTTCCGTTTTAATTTCTCCCGCATTCATTACCTTCTTCACCTCTCTTCTCTGTTCACCTTCCTCTTCTCGCCAACACTACATAAAGTATTATAAATAGAGGTACTCAGACAGGATCAAACAAAAGATAACGTAACAGCACGAAGGGGAAAAAAACCGCCCTGAAAACAATTTTAAACAGTTTTAAAGCGGCGTATTAAGTAATGTAATTACTGTTTTTACGCTGAAAAGAACAATAATATAAAATAGCGTTTGTGAAGATAAAAAATTCTTAATTCTTCCTTTTATTATGTGCTGTTTCTTGTATAATTAATTTTGAAATGTTCTCTGTATTAACTCATGCACCTTGCTTCATTCACATTCATGCTCATACAAACTATTACATTATTCTGACACTTGATAAGATCCGACTCAAGTATTATTTTATTATTTTCTTCAAAAGATTTTTATTCACTTTGTGGCGTCATTATTAAAAAAAAAATTTTTTTGAACCCCTTTAATATTTATTTTAAACACACATTTATTAAACAACAAAATTTAAGAAAGCTTTGACTGCCCAACTGGGAACAAATCCCATTTTAGGACAGTCAAATTGACAAGTTTAGTTCATATTTAGTGCCATTATACAAAAATAGAAGGGGAATAAGCTAGTATTGACATAGTATGGTAATATAATATATCTAGAAAAAAAGTATAATAATTAAGTACAGAAAAAAACTTATGAAAGTACTTATGAAGATATGAGAAAAACAAATATTATATAGTAAACAATTATGTAATATGTGTTTGATAGGTACTGGTTAGGTATAGGTACTATGAGGAAAAAATTGCGTTTAAAATGAGTACTAAAAAAAGATAATTTTATTGAGTCATTTTGATAAGAGTTACGTAAATATCAACATATTTCGAAAGCGAAGCTTTCCTCATCAGGACAAACAGAATACTGACTATAAACAGAATATTAGTATGCATTTTGTTTGTCCTGATGAGGAAAGCTTCGCTTTCGAAACATGTTGATATTTATGTATTAAAAAAGTGGTGTTTACAAAGAATTTTTTAATTAATTTCTTATTTTATTCTCTTTGGTCGTGAGATGTCTTCCTCGGGTGTCCCCGACATCTTCTAATATTTTTCTTGAACTTCCTTGCTCCACATATCCTAACACTCTATGTATGTCTCAGAAATCTCATTTCTAGAGCATTCAGTCTACTTTTATCCTTCCTCTGCCAGTTCTATGCCTCACTCCCATACATTGCCGTTGGTATCAGCACTTCATTGTGAACTGTGATTCTTATTTTATAGAATCGTCATTTAAAAGTGTTTATATTGTTACAATTTTTTTCTTAAACCACTGTTAACTTTTTACACACCTCCCTGATCACTGTATTTTTATTTCACATGTCCAAACCATTAGTCATAGCAAAAATGTTTCAACAGATAAATTAATTTTTTTGGAATAACTTATTGAACTTATAAATTTCAGTGTAATATATGTTTAATCATTGAAGATAATATTAACAATTCTCAAAATGAAACATGAAACTGAAAAGACAGAAAAAAGATAACGGCAGCACCTGGAACTCGAACCCAGGACCTCATGGTCTATTCGGGACCTTGCGCTCTTTTATCCAGTGAGCTACGGCTACCCCAATCCGTCCCGTCATTTTTATCGTTATCATACTTCGATTTCTATCATCTTCAATGAATTAATTCCCATATATTTTTGGCTGCTATATTTTTATCATAACTACACGATTTTACCCGAATTTATTTGCGATTGATAGTGTCTCGGATACACCTATCCGGTTTTTATTTTATATGGGACACCTAGAGAGGTTTATAAGTTACAAAAAGTAATTCCAAAAAAATAATATTAATCCCAGAATTGTAAAAAAGTCAACAGATGTCCCATATAAAATAAAATACGGATTGGTATATCTGAGATACTATCTAATGATGGGAAATAAATTCGGGTAGAATCTCGTGGTTATGGTAAAAAGTTAGCAGCTAAAAACATATGGGAAATAATTAATTGACGATGATGTTGACAGTTTTTTTTAAATCGAAGTATGTTACCAATAAGGATGACGGGGTGGATTGGGGTAGCCGTAACTTAGTGGTTTAGAGGGCAGGTCCCGGATAGACCATGGGTACTGGATTCGAGTCTCAGCTACTACCGTTATATTTTTCTTTTCTGTGTCTTTCGGTTTCATTCTAAGAGTCGTTAATGTTATTTTCAGTGATAAACATAATCCATTTGCAAAATCTATCGAAGGCAACATCACCCTTGACCTATATATTTTTCATTACCATTTTCATTACCGTTGGTTGAACTTAACGAACGTCCGTTGCTCCAATTTCCGATCAAGCTTCAATTAGTCAAGCGCCGTGAAAACTACAATTAATTCCGTGTTTGCCCATCGAATCAGTCATCTTTTGTAATGGTTAAAACAAGGCTGATAATGATGGTAACTCAGTGGTATATGTCGCGGTGTCTCAGTGGCGCGCACAGAGTTTGCAATCAGGGTGGGCATTAGGGAAAAAAAGCGAATTAACTGATATTTTAATAAAAAATACCTCAAACAATGCCCGTCCTAAGATGCTGGCTGTAAGCCTGATGATAACGATTACCAAATTCCCTCTTCATTTATGCATATGAAACAATCATATTCAAAAGATATTTTAATTGACCCATTCAACAACCAGGATAACTTTGCACATACAAACTCGGGTTGATTCACAAAATACCCATTACAACATACATTCCACCAACCTACAACTAAAATAAGGTTTGGACAAAAAAATTTGCAATATTTCTCTATAAAAGTATTTAACATCCTCTCTCAAGCAATTAAAACCATTACAAAATTAACCGACTTCAAAAGAAGTATTAAGATATGGATTATGGACACGGGAAGGAAGAATATAGATATGATGTTGCAATCGAACAGAGATTAACGCACACGGTATGTTTTCTTCTAGATTAAATTTTTTTTATTGATTTATTGCTTTACAATGTTCATCTAGTAATATTTAAACATAATTACAAAAAAAATTAACAAACTTACAAAAAACCTGACCTAATTTATAATCCATACATAAAACCATTCTCAATGTGACCTTAGAACGAGGTACCTCAGTAAGGTTACATTTTTTGCGACTTTTGTAAAACATTATCAAAAATAAATAAATAAATATTCCAACCTGATTCCTAGATAAATAAAATTTACGTATTTTATCCGCTAAGTAAACACAGATAATATTATTTTGAAAAAGAAAACCAACGTGATATTTCGTTAGTTAAGTTATTATTTAATTAATAAATTAATGAATAAATATCACGTTGGGGTCACCATTTTAGAAATCAAAGGATTATTTGTAGATTGTTAATTGATTTCTATAAGTTTGGTGAATTAACATTTAATATAAGAGATTATTAGATTAATGAAGCGACTTAGCAATATTTTGCAGGAGTGAATTTATTGTATAACTATTATATAAACTTATGATAAAATTGCACAATATGAATTATAACACCGGACAAGTTAAATAATTTAAATACGTATTTATTGGTAATAATCTGTAAATATACACGATATGCAGATGTCGTTACCATCGCTGTAATTCATGTGTTTAATGGCTGTCAAAATAGGAATTATTAGTGGCCAGTTCAGCAGGTAGCTGCATAACCAACAGATGGCACTGATTGCTACATTAGCTGGCGTTGCCGAAAAGCGCTGTTTTTTAGACATCAACAAAGATGAGCATTGCGCGCACATGCACGTTTGAATGCATATAATAGATTCAAGAGTTGAACATGAGGTGTACGTCATTTTGCATAATTAGTTCCTGCCTTTGACACGTTATAGTGATGCGGTCGATGTGGCGCGCGGTGCTATGTTTCGTGGTAGAAACTTCGCCCGTATTTTTGAAAAATATTTATTTCTTGTAATAATTTTACACATTTTAATTGTATGCGAGTAAGGTAGGGTAGGCAGTTCCTTTGTGCATATATTGACGGCAGTGTTTACGTGTCTTGAACCTACGAACCAGGGTTTAAAACCTGTGCAATGCAGACAAAAAAAACCTAACCTATACGCCGCTACGTGCAAACATACAATCATGATATATTTATGTTGACGTATACGTTTTCTTTAGTAAAAAAAGTATGTCTTTTTTGATTGGCAGCAAAAACGTTACATTCGTGTGGAGGACTTTCGTGACGTCATACAACTCAACGTTTGTAAGGGTAGTCCTGGGTTCCAGCAACACCTAGTAGTTAACGGTCAGCACCAAAAATACATACTTCGTACTTTGCTAACGCAAGAAATACTATGAATGATTTATCTATAAATTTTATACGGGTATTTAGGAAAATGTATAAGATTTCAAAAGACAATAAACTTCGAACTGTGATATCTTAAATTCCATATGAAATACGTACTGGAATTTTATTGCTTTCACTGGTTTTTAAACTAAATATGTTTTCATACATTTCGGTGTGTATTTCATAGAATTTAAAAGATTCAGTATGAAAATTTTTGTCTTTACTCATATAGAATCTACTCTTTTTACTCATATAGAATCTACAGATAAATAATTTGTAATATTGCTTGAGTTAGCAGAATACAAAGTCGTGTATAGAACCATTTCCCCCGGAAATAAACATCAAAATCTGCAAAAAATCGGTCCAATAATAACCAAATTGTTGGCTTGTGTAGAGGGGAGTCTGAAAAATCATTCAATAATTTCACTTAAATTTAATCATGCCTGGTATTCATTTTTACGATTATTGCATACATCTTCAACAATTATTAAGATTTGTGCCTAGAGTATAAGTATCAGACAATGTGAGGTATGTTTTGAATATTCGCCTCTGTAGCTAATTATTTGAGATGGTTCTTACACTACGTTATTCTTGTAGTTTTTTGTGAGACAAATGAAATATTTAATTGTTGTATTTCATGAAGGCTATCTATATTATCTATGTACCTACTGTGATGTGTTTTGCATCTGTGTGACTATAGTAACTAAGTAAATGTGTAAAATCCCATAAAGAACAGGCAATCTGCCTAGCTGGAAATTAATATCGACTTGACAAGATATTATAGTACTTGTACATATTTTAAATATTATCAGATGTTTAAATATACTCAAGTCTCAAATAAACGAGTGGTGGCGTTGTAGCCAAATTCAAGCGGTTTATGAATTAGCTATTTTATTTCATTTGAATTAAATATATATTTTAATATATTTTTAATATTCCCGATTCGCATCACACACAATAATCTAAGCTCCACCTCGTGGCGTTCGGCGAGACGTGACGCAGCGAGACAAATGTCAGAAGACAGTTATATTTCGACGTCGGAAGAGGAAATGGGGGATTATTACAACTGTGCTGTTTGTTATGGAGGGTCACACCTCGTCACGCTGCGCGCCGGGGACCTAATACACCCTGCAGTTAGAGAAAAAACTCAAACACATTTTTATCAACAATGCTTTTATTATAAAACCCTTATTTACCGCAGTAAATTAAATTTTAATCAATATATCATCAATTTAGTAAGCAGAGCGTACAAGCTTCTAAGCTTCGTAATTTCAAATTCATATTAATTTCAAAATATGCAAACACTGATGTTATTATACAACCCGCTAGTGTTAAGTGTATTGGAGTCGCATTATATGATTTGTGCCCCACCGAACTAAATTATATTGTGCATTGAAAGAGTTCACAAGAATTTTTTATGATTTTTATTGAAGATAACCCTTGTCTATACTCATCTCTATATATTTTAGGTATGACCGATTACAACTCCTAAGAGACACGTATAGGTATTACTCTATATTTTAACTTACTTCTATATTTTACTAAAATATTTTTTCTTTGAATTAACGGAAAAATAGTTAACAGTGAGATTCTGACTCAAATAAACTTCTTTGTACCAGAATCTCACTCTCGAGGATGTCATCACAACCTCCTGTACAGTCGAGTGAGCAGAAAACTTATTTTTAAACTCACCCATGGGGAGAGGTACTTCCTAAAAATGGTGGATAAAAAATCGATCTGTTTTTATGTCTTATTGCGTATTTACAGGATTTTTGGCATTGCATATTTATGGTGCAATTATTATGAATTAGATTAAAAATTGTGTCCATGCGTCCAGGAGTAACGGATGTATTAATCCATCTCTCCCACTGCGGTGCAAGACGATGGGTGGGGAGAGTCCGGTTGGAGAGGTCGAGAGGTCACCCTCACCACGCAGCTGGTGGACAGACGCATACGCCGCCAAGATCTAGACAAACTTCACTCCGTGAACCCGGGCACCTCTGCTAAGTCATCTGCTGTAGCGGACCACTTGGGGTGACCTATGGCAGAAGTGCTGGTTATCCAATGAATGGATCCGGGGGCCGCGGTACCCATAAGCGGGTCCCAAATTAAATATACGAGTATAATACTCGTATGTCCCAAAGTTCCAAGTTAGCTCTTTCCCGACTTGTGCGAGAGTTGGAAATAAAAATTTGAACGCGTGGACAGAAATAAAACCTGATTAAAAACCAGTATTAATTAATAAATATTTTTTTCTTGGAATTTAACACATGCGCCATGCAATATGCACCAATTTTAATGATAACTTATGTCGCTAATTTGTATAAGAGCTTTAGACTCATAGAGATGAGATGGTCAGTGAAATTGCTCTATGTTTAAGAAAGAATTTCGGAAGACGATAATATTAACAAGTTTCAAGCAAAAAATAAAATGGAATGGAAGTCGCATCTGGGAATCGAACTCAAGACCCCTGTCTTACAAAATAGATGCGTATGGTAACTTGTTAAACATTAAAGGGTTCGTTGACCATATTTGTACTATTATTCTAATATTTCGTGAGATAAAAGGGTAATAATTTATGTTATACAATATTTTATGCGATGCTCTTATAATCGTTGCCACGTAAAAATATCACTCAGGTATTTTTTAAACATGGGTAAACTTACATTAAATTTATTTATTTATTTGATTATTCGCCCATTTGGGCTTTTACATGGATTTTAGAACATAATATAAAGAACAATTTTTTTAAAGGTTTGACGGTGACATCAAATAGAAAACTAAAACGATATTATCACACAAATTATTAACGCTACATTATCCAAGCTACAATATTACATATTGTAGGATTCATCAAACTGCTGGTATAGATGACGCTTTACTGTATAAATGGAGTCAGCAAATATATCAACAACACATCCAAACCTGTTGCCCAGATCACGTATCCTATTGGTTAATAAATGAGACTAATAGTTGGTTATGTAAGTGTTGCAGAAAAATGTTACAGTTTGTCTTGTGTTCCTCGTCGGTACATTTAATTTAATAGTGGCGAGGATGGCAGGGCTGTCAATTAGGTTGTTAATGATTCTATATAATACATAATTCTCCTGTCAGACGCGTTATCAGATGCAATTGATTCATCAAAGTTACATAATTCATATTTTCAATTGTAATTTGGAGTTTAAAATTTATATACCATGGAAATTTATGCTGAACCCATTCTATGTTGTTAGAGTTAACTGTTTTATAAATAATAAACAAATGTTTATGCCGGTATGTGGGGAGATTAGTGCAGTCCCACACATTCCATACAAAATATACATGCACTAATTATAAAAAAAACAAAATATTTTCTAAAGTAAAAAAAAATAAATATTAGGTGGATGATACATCACACATAAAATAAAAATTTACAAAAAAAATAAATTGATCAAAATAACGCCTCTAAGGTGCTGGGGCATTTGAATTGTGAGGGGCCAATATCTTCCTCCAGTATGTGTCGATGCTGGAGGCTGGACTGAGGTGGTCCTCCATGATGAGGATATTCCTGGAGTTGTTTATTCTTTCCCTCATTCCAGCCACCCTGGATCTTATAAGGGCTGCAAAACCGGATACTCGCCTCTGCGTGAACATACTGGAAGCGCTGCAGTATCTGGGGAGGCCAAACATTATGCGGAAGGCGTTATTATACTGTACACGTCGTTCCATACTACTCTTTTTACAGTTTGCCGAGAGTTTGCACTTGTACAAAGATGCGCGGAAGGCAAGGAAGGGAGTCCTTTTCACAGCGGTACTACAAAGTCGAAATCTTCTACTGAGCATGTTCGATATTTCGCCGAGAGCTCGTCTTTGCCTATCAATATCATCATCATCCATCAGATTACTGGTGATTATGTGTCCTAGGTATTTGGTTCCTTCAGCCACCTTCGGGATCGCATATATACTAATGTACTATGTAGTAGTATAATAAGTCTATAAATACTTGAGGTGAATTTGAAAGGCTAAAAATGGGTGCATGCATTCGGTAGTCCCGGAATTATGTAGAATAGTTTAAAATGGATTTAATCCGTCCAGTAGAAGTTATCTTTAACTGCGAGCCGCTTCAGTTCAAGATAACTGACAATATTATTTAACTAACTTACCAATGTTAACGGTGCTTTCCCGCTCCAAACAGTCACCTTACGACGGCGCCTCGCCATCACAGTCAGTTCTCGTTGAGCCTTCGTCGCGTTCGGTCGCGTCTTCAAAGCATAACGAACAAGAGGTAGAAGCGGGCGCTTACTTAATTGATCGGTACATTCTGTGGCAGTGCATTGAATTGTTGAACTAGCAGAATAAAATAACTGTTTCGTAGCTGGGAAACAAGAATTTCTTTAGGTTTTTTAATCGTTCTTTAAAAAAAAAAAATAAAGCCAAGTGCTTTGTTTGAAGTTTTATAAAATAAAGGTAAGAATTATTTTTTATTGACACGAATAAACCTATTTAAAAAATGGAGAGACATACTTAATACGCAATTTTAACTTAATTTGACAAATTATATGTAATAAAAATTATAGAAAAATATACTATAGTAGGTGGGCACTTATTTGTCTGGATTAATTTTTTTTTTTTTTTTCATAAATTATTATCATATTCTTAAGGCTAAACAGTTGGCTCTAGTTTTAATGTTTGATAAAAAAAACTCTCTTGGCACGTAATGATTTTAAAAATTGAAATGAATTGTTTATTGGCGGGTGTAAACACCGAATATGAAGTTAAACATATTATTGTAAGAGAGTATTTTTATAAGTTTCTTGAAGGACTTGAGCTATAAACTTACAAAATAAATTTATTCCATCTCATATTCCGTGTGAATACCCGCCAACAAGCAATTCATTTCAATATTTAAAAGCACAATTATGTTTTAAAGATTTTAGTTTGTTAAATTTGTTTTTACTTTCATAGACCTTAACTGTAAACTTAATTTATTATAAGGTTTTGAAGTGCGCGTTGTTTTTTTTCTCCTGTAAAATATTTAAATTGGTGCCATCTGTTTCGTTCATCCTTTACAAAAGTATCACTTTAAAAACTGCTACAATGTGGTTGGCAATAAATATTTTCGAATTCTTTGTAAAGCCAACGAATTCATTTCCACATTAGACCGGCTTCGCAAGAACTTTAGTCGGTAAATATCATTCGTCTTTACGAAAGTAGGGTGCCTCCGAAACCGGTCTGCATTTAAGACGAGATTCATTTTGTAATGTAGGGCTTAGTTTTTAAAAAGATGTAAGAGAAACGTTTTTAGGTTACGAATGAATTGATAATATTTGAAATTCTCCTACTACCGCCACACTAAGCAGAAGATATTGCTTGTGTTGTGATTGAGGACTTAGCCAGCCGAAGAATTGGACTCATAGCGCTTTAGTGCCTAAAGCGATAAGCTTATCTCAACGATTCGCATCTTTATCGACATACTAAAAAAAAGGAAATATTGCGCAAGAGTCCAAACTGCTTCCCAATCTCCGAAGCCAGTGGGATTATGGCATCCCTCACCGGGGTTTTGCGGGGTTGAAGGGAGAGGGGAAGGGGATAGAGATACTGTAGGGGAAGGTTGAGAAGTACCTGGATATTCATATCTGGTTACCAAACACGAATAAAAGCCATTTGAAGCAACGTTTTGATTCTGAATTCATATGGGCGATACTGAGAGTATCTACCACTTTGGAGCGTGCCGCCAATATACTTATATATTATTTTTAAATAATAAATTGTGAAATAAAGCGAATTAATCGCAATAAAAATTATATAAAAAGCCGGGATTTGAACCCGCGACCTTTGGATTCGTAGCCAAGGATCGTAACCACTCAACCGCAGAGGAAATTAGTACATATTTGATACATAATATTAAAATTTATATTTTGTTGTACATTTTCAGAATTTACGCTACTTTTCTGTTTGAAGCATTTGCTTGTGTACTGAAGAGGAGTGTACATCACCATGACAATTTATCAATAGTTAAAGAGAAAAAAGAATGTAGTGTACGAAAAATAATATCAGAAAAAAAAAATTTAAGTACAATTATGTGGTATTTGTAGAAAAAAATAAAGAAACATTATTTATTTTAAACAATTTTTAATGTATTATAATATAAACGTATACATTTGTTTTGTACCACTTCAATTTAATACGATAATCTACCGGTTTCGGAAGTACCCTTCCTTCGTCAGGAATATATTAAGACTAAACTAAGATGCAAAATAATGATATAGACATAAATGCTTATTTAAGAGTCGGAGTTTGAGCCGACCAAAGGGGAAGGGGTAATTAGGGATTTTCTAGATGAACAAAGCGATTCACTGGAAAAATATCTAAAAGAGGATTATACGATGTGAATTTTTCCGATGAATCACTTTGTTCCAGAAAATAGCCTAATTTCCCTTTCCCCTTTGGTCGCCTCCGACTCCAACATCTAAATATTCATGTATGTCTATTATTATTTTGTATCTTCTTAATATATTCCTGATGAAGTAAGATTATTATATTAAATTGAACTGGTTCAAAATAAATTTGTGCGTTTATATTATAATTATGGAAAGCCACAAAGTAAATGATTTTTACGAATAATTAATAATGTCGTTTTGTAATTTTTTTTATATAAAATCATCAATTTCTCTACCATCTTTCTTTAACGAGCTTGTTTTATTTACGTGTCTCAAAAGTTTACTGCTGAAAAACATTCTATATTGAATTAACCAATTATTAATAGACAGGCCTGTGGCTGATTAGTCCAAGGTGTTTGGTTCCCAGGCAAAGAAACAAAGCAAGTTCAAGCATCTTCATTCTCTCTCACGTACTTCAGCATTTTCCCGGTAGTTATAACGGTTTAAACTCATAAAAAAAACTAACAGGAGAATATTTTTTAACAATCAAATAACTTGAATAAGTACATATTAAATTAGGCTTTCAATTTTTAGAATTAAAGAAGTAACTGACGTACTAATTTAACCATCACGCCGTTTCTCCGCAATGTAGGCAGAGAGGACAGGCAGTCACAAAACTCTGCCTTTGCACACACTCTATGATTTTTTCATGCTGTAATTCTGACTTCTGGTATAGCCCGACTCAAGTATTTAATTCACTTGACCGTGCCATTTCTTTCTCGGGCGTCGCCGGCTTCTTCTTCCGTTCACATTCGCGTCATATATTCTCCTGACACACCTGTCTTCGTTCATTCTTTCTACATGCCCAAACGATCTAAGCGTCCCTTTCTTAATACTACGAATTACGATTATATCAGCCTTGCGTTCTTTGCGAATCTTAACATTTTTCACAAGATCATACATTGGCCTCAGAGATATCATTTATACAGCAATCAGTTTACTTTCATCCTTCCTCTGCCATAAATCAGGGTTGGTATCAGCACTCCATTGTGAAATGCTGGCTTCGCCGGACCGACAATATTTAAAAAAAAAATATACATAAATTTGACATTTTCAAAAGTAAGGCAAGATTTTTTTCATAGTCCTCCTCACTAAGAGATTCTGTGCTGAGAAGAACTAGATTTTGAATAAGGGGGTTTTCAGTGACTTCTATATTTGAACTGCAAGGTTTATCTATGACGTTGTTTTAAGAATAGTAGTTAGATCTTTTTCTGTTAATTTTTAATGGACTTAATGCAATTATTGATTGAATTAATTTATTTGATACTAGGTGAGAGTTTGTTGCATACCTGAAAATTCAGAGTTTGTCTAAAGGTAGTATTGCACTTAGGTACATTTAGCTGATCTATTTGCTTTGCTCTGGTATTATGATAATTTGAGGTGTTTTTTTTTGTGTGTTTTGAAATGATGAACCAGAATATTTTTGGCAAAGATTTTTTGTAACTTTGGAACGTCGAAACGAGGACTTCCTTATGGGAATCTTAAAAAAAGTCTTTATGATGCATTTTTTAGTGATATTTAGTTGTTTTATGTTATTTGATCTCCTACTATCATAACAGAAAGCAGAAGATGTTTCTTATGTCGTGATGGAGGACTTAGCCAGCGGAGGAATTAGTTAGTTACTTAGATAGTAGGAGATTTTCAAATGTTGTCGGGTTATTCGTAAAGTGCGATTGTTTGCCTTTTATTTAAATATTTTTTTCTGATTCTGATTTAAAATAAAAAAAAATATATATATATATCAAAACTTGTAATAACAATAATTAAAAAAAAATAACAATTTAAAGGAGCCAAAATCGAGAATAAATACAAAAATTACCTTTCAACATATTTTTAATTATTATTTTTTTATTTTTTACAAAATTGATACTCTCCATAAGTTGAGCTCCGGTAGCTCGTGGTTATGGGAGGAGTATTTACATACTTAATTAAAAAAAAAAAACAATTCAATATGTAAACAGTATTAAAAACTTATTAAATAACTACAAACGTAAATCAACAAAACAATTTTAGAATAATAATTTAAAAAAATAACAAAATAGCAATTTATATGCTAGATAGTGAACATTAAGGGTACAATATATCATTATCTAAGTTCATTAAATAGAGGTATTTGCTTTTTAAATTGTTGATATAAGCATGTCTATCGCCGGAATGAGTGGCTAGAATCAAACGAAAAAAATAACGTACAAATCCAGTATTGCCAACAGACGGAAAACAAAAACCACAAAAATTTATTAGCTCTAGATAGAAACCAAAAAATTCAGAAAAATCTGTATAAATTTTTCGAGTATTAGTGCGGTACGGAAAGGTTAAGTGATTTCAAATAGGTAAACGTTCTATCTACAGATTTGTACCTACTCTAGACATTAAAAGAGATTTAAAAACGGTGTAATACAATAGAGGAAGCGCAGTGTATTAAAACCAGTTTCTTGGAATTTGAACCGAAATACTATGATATAAAATGGTAGCATTCTTTGAAAATAGGTGAACAGTTGAATAATTTTTACATTATATGTGACCATCAGATGGTTTCGGGATATTTTTATAGTATTACTGTAAAAAACGTTCTGTTAAAAATACATCTTCTTCTCTATTATGTAAAATAGAATGTCCCCAGCGGGCGGTGTGTGTTTGTTTTGTATAGAGATCTACAGTTTTATTCCGAGCTCGATGAAATTTTGCACACTTGATCTTCGAAATAAGAGGAAGGTCACTGTTTACACGTGATTTTAAAAAACCATCCTCATCCCCATTTTTTACCCCTTAAAGCAGAATGTTGGAATTTCTTAATGAAATTTTGCCAACTAGACGTTCAAAATAAGAGGAAAATTACTGGGTAGGGGTAGGAGTAGGGGTAGGGTTAATACATTATCAAAATTTTACTCCAAACCGTACATGACTCTGGGCAACGCCGGGTACTTCAGCTGGTATGTTATATAAAGAAAAATGTCTCGGGTGAGCGTTGTGTGTTTGTTTTGTAAACAAATCTACAGTTTTATTCCGAGCTTGATGAAATTTTGCACACTTGACTTTCGAAACAAGAGAAAGGTCACTGTAGACATGAGATTTCGAAAAACCATCCCCTTTCGCACCACTTAAAGCAGAATTTTGGTACTTCTTGATGAAATTTCGCGCACTTGACGTTCAGAATAAGAGGAAAGTTACTGGGTAGGGGTAGGGTTAGGGATTATAAAACTTTACTCCAAACTTTTAATAACCCCTGGTAACACCAGGTACTTCAGCTAGTATCATATAAAGCGTCTAAGCGGAAAAAAAACTCTTTGATTTCCAGCATGAATATACTATTTTTAGCACGCATCCATGTCTATCATAAGCTATAGAGCTTTGACGTATACAATTAACTCTCACAATATGTATTATTATGAGAGTTAATTGTCTAGAGTTATAATTTTAAGAAATGTATTTTATTAAAAAAAAAAAATGAGGAAAGATAAACATTCCCGGCATATGAATAACCTGGAACTATTTGAAAATCTCCTACTTCTATCACATTGAGCGGAAGATATTGCTTATGTCGTGATGGAGGACTTAGCTAGCCGAGAAATTGAAATAACGACGCCTTTGCGGGACCCAGACGCGATGCCAACTCAGACCGGTCGAAGAATGTTCAAATGTCAAAATAATAAAAATAAAAAAACAATGTTTCGAAATCACGATCAGAGTCGGGAAGCAGCGTTTTTACTATAGAATGATAAAAGCTATGGAGCTTTTAAAAATCATTTTAATTACAACAAGTTATAATGCAAGAGCCCAACTAAAATGTTTTAATTTTAGCATGCAACGTCATTTCCTTCACAAGGCAAAAAAAAAACTGAATTCAAACCGTTATTTTTTTAACGTGTTTTTAATACCGTTTTAATAAGAAATTTCGTCATAATTTCGAAGTACAATAATAACGAAATGAGATAATTTGAAGACGTCGTTGTAAAAAGGCCCGGTTGCTTAGTGTACCGTTACACTCGCAGAGACAAGAAAACACTTCAAAATTAATAAGGTCAACAGTTACATTCAGTTAAACGAAAAACAATTTGAAGATTTCATAAAGAATTTTGTTTCTATTCATCAACCCAATAAATCATTTACGGTCGATGGGTTTCTGATAATAAAAATTTATTCATAAAATATTTATGAATAAAAATCTTCAATTTATTGATGCTCCAACGGCTTTCTGTACTAGCAGCGAAATGCATTTTAATAATGTTTTGTTTTTTTTTTAAATTTAAATATCGTAGAAGAGTCCCAACTGCTCCCTGCTAACAGCAGCCAGACAGAATATGGCAATCCTGATTGAGATGTGTTGTGAGGCTGAACGTAATGTGGAAAATAAGGAGATGAGTCAGAGGAAGGTTGGGAAGTTCCTGGCTACCAAACACGGCTAAAGCCATTTCAAGCCTTGACGTCCTCCGTGGTTGAGTGGTTACGATCCTTGGATACGAATCCGTAGGTCGCGGGTTCAAATCCTGGCGTGCGCAAGTAAAATTTATTTGATTATTTTGGGTTATTTCAAATTGATTACTTAAAAAATGATATGTTTATATTTGCGGCACGTTCCATAGTGGTAGATGCTCTCAGAATCACAATTCAGAATAAAAAAATTGCTTGAAATGGCTTAGATGTGTTTTGTGACCAGATCTGAATAGCCAGGTACAAGTCCCCATCTTTCACTTCTCCATCGTTTTACCCTTCCTACAACCTTCACCCTCGCAACATACCCTAATTGGGGATGCCATAGTCCCACTGATTCCAGACGGTTGGGAGCAGTTAGGTCTCTTGTGAGGTACTCACATAGTTTTTTTAAATCCCAGGTAAATTTTAACTAATAAATTTATGTATTTATCATTTAAAAAAAAAAAAAAACTTAAATTAACGTTAAATATTTTGTTAAAAATATGTAGGACGATCAGAAAAAGTGATATATCTGATTTGATTTTGATAAATGTTATATGCTTATGTAAATTAAAAAAACATGTTCTTTTTTTTTAAAAGAAAAACATTATGCATATCGTGGTGACCGGATAAATGAACAGACGTATAAATTGGAACTGTTTAAAAGAGAGATGTAAAAAAATATATTTCTAGGGAAATAACTATTCATGAATTTCTAGACATTTTGTTTGAAGAGTTTTAATCGCTATGTACATTTGTTACTTAATTTTACTAATGCGCTATCTGTTTAGACGCATCCGTGTCATTCACTAGCTTTCTTATCCCTTAGCCTTTCATATAAACATAGGATTGCATATGCTTGGAGACAAAGATAAATTAAAAATTGGAAGAGGCTGGATGTATTTTTTTTTCTGTAGTAATCAACTTTTTTAAATAAGATTTTAAATCTTAAAATAAATTTATTAATTCGGCACATTGATGCAATCCTATGTTTATATACATTTTATAGGTGTGCTCACGGGGATGCCACAGAATCCAATAAGGGTTAAAACTAACTTAAATGGTGCGCCTTAGAATCTTTGGAAACAAAAAAATAAAAAATTAATTAAGAAAACAAAATAATAACACCCTGTAAATCACCTTTGCTAACCGTGTTTACTCTTCCACTCCCACTACCCTCACCTAATAATGTCTAATTATTTGTGTACTTGTTTAATTTAAGTTAGTTTTAAGAATGCTAGTGACTGACACGGATATGTCGAAACATGTTTGTAAGGACCTTTGCCAAAAACCCGAAATCTGTATACATAAAAATAAATGTTTGTCTGTCTGTCCTCGATTTTATCGAAAATTACCCAACCGATTTCGCTAAAAATAGCACAGTTTGTTCTCATTAGTTCCGGGAAGGTTTAGCAAGTAGTTTAAATTAAATTCAATATATAAAATTGCTGCTATTACGTTTCAAAATTAGCATGAAACACATTGAACCGGCCATTGGAATGTTAGCCCATAAATATACCACTCTGCTTTCAAAAGAAGAAGGTTTGTTTGGGTACGATATTTTCAAATCAGTAAACATAAGTAGGTACCTACTTAAGAACTTGATTATTTATATATATTTATATATATATATATATATATATAGAAAAAATAAATATTTGAAATGAAATAATTTTTTTTTAAATGTTTTTGTTTAGAGATAGTAATAGTCATCACAAGGCATTACTTTCGCTGTGAAATCAATTATGGCATCCAAACGACACGCAAGAACTAACAACTTCATAACTTTATTCAAAAATAAATAAATGAAATCCCGAGCAAGGCCGGGTACACATCAGCTAGTTTAAGACAGAAGTGATTTAATTTATAATAAACTACACGCATTAAGTATGTGTGACGCACTCATAATTTTTAATAATACAGACATAATTAAACCACAAACTCCTTTAAAAATCATTGACATTAAATCGGAACCGCAGCTAAGCAAAATGTATTTAAGCCTAAGGATAAGAACAATGCCTTATCTTTAAAAACAACCGGAATCAGGTCCTTGCTTACGAGAAACCTTGTTTTATGTACTTATTTGTAATTTAAACACATAGCTGCACAAACAATATTGTGTTGAATTGTGCGTTGACCTATAACCTGGAATAGCTACCATAACCACATTTGAAATGACGTATTTCTTAAAAAAAAAAATATATATATATATATATAAATAGCAGCGTTTATCTCAGTAATACCTTATTATCGAAACACATAAATAAGTGTTGTAGCCAAGCACTAGAAACAAGAATAAATCACAATTATACGCGAGAAACATTAAACTACTGGCAACACTCAATAGATCAGCTGTGATTTGACAAGCTGAGTATCGTTGCATTTTATTCGATCTCGGTCTGGAAGACACAGCCTCACTCACATAACGTCGCAATACAGTTGCCATAGTAAATCAAAGAGCCATCACTTTAAATCCTTTTATTGTAACACTGTAACAATTAATTTTTTAATAATGCGGCTTGTCGGCTGTGTCGGCCTCCATGGTCGAGGGGCAAGGCTCTCGACTACGAATCCGAAGGTTTAGGGTTCAAATCCCGGCGTGCGCAAGTAAATTTTATTTAATTCATTTGTGTGGTTTCATAATTAATTAATTTAAAAAAATAATATAATAGAGTGGAAGATACTCTCAGTATTGCCCTGGTGAAAGACCACCATTCAGAATTGAAACGTTGCTTGAAATGGCTTTTAGCCGTGTTTGGTGACTAGATCTGAATAGCCAGGTATTTCCCCACCTTCCTCTACCCCTTCTCCTTCCCCTCCCCAATACCTTCAGCCTCACAACATTCCCCAATTGGGAATGCGATAGTATCACTGGCTCCAGACGGTTGGGAGCAGTTGGGACTCTTGTTCGGTATTCATATAAATAAAAAATTCAGAAGTGTCCTTCAGAAATTTTACAGCGCATTTTTAATGTGTGTTATATAATTATATAAACAATGAAATGTAACCATGTACGTATTAGTTAACTAAATAAAATGTAATATGAACTAACTCAATAAATAGTATTAAAAAAAATAACGAGATTGAATAAAATGCAACGATACTTAAGTTAACAGATCACAGCTGATCTATTAAGTGCTGTTCACATGTAATTATTGTGATTTATTCTTGTTTCTAGTGCGTGGCTAGAAGTTTATTCAAAATGTCAGTTTAACTAACTAACCATCAAGCCGTTTCTCCGCAGGAATAGGCAGAAAGGACTGACAGCCAAATAACTCGGTCTCGGCACACACTTCATGCATCACTCACACTCATACATCGTATCATAAATTTTCTTCTTTTATTCTGACTTCTGACGTGACCAGAATCAATTATTTAATGATAATGAAAATTATTTAAGGATGTGTGGAGGTTGGTGAAATTCCACACGTCCCATGTAGTTATTACATATTATACATAAGAAGAAAATCATATTAATGAAAATAAAACAATAACTTTGTTTATAACCACGAGATTTATTATCAGTTTAATGTTGTACCCTGATGATGCTTGTGTTAAGCGAAACCGGTCGTTCCTAATAACATTAAATAAATCTCGGGGTTGTAAATAAAGTTATTGTTTTATTTTCATTAAATTTGTCTAACCACAAAGTGACTGCTTTCTATCAAAATAAACCATATTAAATTAAAAATATATAACGCTAATAAAATAATTTTTAAAAATAATGAGAAAGTAACATAATATATTATACTACGCAAAAAAAAATGTAAGTGACAGTTATGTCGGGCGTGGCTTGAGTGAGCTCGGGCCCAGCGCTCACTCGGGAGTGGCGCTTGGTGCTTGTAGGCTTCGGCCACCATCGTGTTGTCGGAGGCCTTTAGCCGCATCCTGGCTCCTGTCACCCGGCGTCTCATTAGGCCATTTGATTTACTTGATTGTGCAATGATTCCTCGGGCGTTCTCGGATTCTTATTCCACTAACATTCGCGTCATATATTCTCCTTACACTCGCTTCTTCGTTCATTCGCTCTTCGTTTCATAAGTTTTACATTCTCATAAGTAATAATTGCAAGACTCGACTTGAGATAAAAAACAGGAAGCTGTAATAATTATTTTAATGGTTTTAATTGGATATGAGGATGATAAACGGTTAACAGTTTCCTGCAGTTGATAATGTTGATAAATAATATTGATCGTTGGGATATTTCATGTTTTTTTAAATAAATCTTTAAATCGTGTTTTGCAATAGTCAAAAAATTAAAACAACTTTTTCTTACTGCACACACAATTGAAAAACACAGAAAATGAAAATGACTAAATCAATCTAAACAATCTATTTTCCCCTCCGCGTTCCCTTCAATCCCACATCTCATAACATACCCTATTTAAGAACGTCATATCGTTCCAGGTACTTAGGATAATTGTGCAGTATTCTCAAAATTAAAAAAAAAAACTATTGAAGGCTGTTTTAAAATAATTTATTTTTTACAAAAATTGTTTTTTTTTATGAGACTACCACACAAGAGTCCCAACTGTTCGGAGCCAGAGGGACTATGACACCCCAATTAAATTATGTTTTGAGGCAGATAGTGGTGAGGGGAAGGAGACGGGAAGAGGAGGGTGGGGAAGTACCTGGTTATTGGCCTCCATGGTCGAGGGGTAAGGCTCTCGACTACGAATCCGAAGGTCGCGGGTTCAAATCCCGGCGTGCGCAAGTAAATTTTATTTAATTAATTTGTGTTGTTTCATAATTAATTCATTAAAAAAAAAATTGTGCATTTGCGCACTTTCCAGAGTGGAAGATACTCTCAGTATCGCCCTGGTGAAAGACCACCATTCAGAATTGAAACGTTGCTTGAAATGGCTTTTAGCCGTGTTTGGTGACCAGATCTGAATAGCCAGGTATTTCCCCACCTCCCCCTTCCCTTCCCCTTCTCCTTCCCCTCCCCAATACCTTCAGCCTCACAACATTCCCCAATTGGGAATGCCATAGTCTCACTGGCTCCAGACGGTTGGGAGCAGTTGGGACTCTTGTGCGGTATTCATGTAAAAAAAAAAAAAAATTCAGATCTGGTAACCAAACACAGCTAATACCATTTCGAGCAACTTTTCGATTCTGATTGGTGGTCTTTAACCAGGGCGATACTGAAAGTTATTACCACGCTGGAGCTGCCGCAAATATAGTACATGTTAGTTTAAATGAATAAATTGTGAACTAACACAAATAAATCAATTTTTATTTATTTTAAATTGAAGATAATATTAACAACTCTCAAAATGAAACATGAAACCGAAAAGACACAGAAAAGAAAAAAGATAATGGTAGCAACTGTGCCTCGAACTCAGGACCTCATGGTCTATCCGAGACCTTGCGCTCTAATCAAATGAGCTACACCTACCCTATCCGTTCCGTCATTTTTACCGGTATCGTACTTCAATTTCTAAGAACTGTTAATATTATCTTCAATTAATTCCCATATATTTTTTTGACTGCTACCTTTTATCATGATTACAAGATTCTACCCAAATTTATTTGTAGTGTTTAGATAGTGTCTCGGATAATTTTTTATTTATATATTTCATTGCTTGACTCTTTCTACAAATCTAAGATTAATAATATTTAATTATACAAATTATGCGTAAATATTTCGATTAAAATGTTCATTGATTAGATATGCAGATTCTTGTTCTAAAAACTAATTATTTTATTTGATTAAAAGTCTCCGCAATTCAAATTAAAACCAGCAACAGAAAACAGAATACCTCATCTGGGATCCCGCTACTCGAAAGGGACCCAAGTGAGACTAGAGAGAGACCCTAAAGCAAAGGCCAGACCGTTGACCCACTTGCCTGACCTTGATACGTGAACACTGTCGCGGTCGAAACGGTGCTTAAACTCGTTTATTAAGCTTTAACAGTGTTTCCACGGAATTCCACGCGGTTTGACTCTTTCACTGTTTTCAATATTGACGTTTACCGTATTTACATACAAGATGGCGGAAAGGTTTTAATTGGATTTTACAATAAAAGCTAACCGTTTTGGCTTGACATTTTAATGAAATAAATAAGTTTACACTCGTATTATTCTGCCTTGGGTCATCACCTACCTCAGAATAAGTTTCAACTGATGTAAATCTTACAATAATATAAACAATAGCTCACGTCGACTAAATTAAGCAGATTCTCATCCTTTATGCATAGGTTACACATAGCCAGTTGCAAGGGCAGTGATGAGTAGTAACTAAATTACGGTCCTGAGAAAGGTGAAGTACTCTCAATTAAGTATTAAGTAACTGATTTAGTAAACTCTTGTATTTGTTGTAAAACTTGATTGTGCGCGAGTCCAAACAGCGCGATAATAGCCCCCACCTAATTATAAAGAAGCGCGCAAAGTACTTAACCGAAAAAATGGAAAAGATTTTAATGGAATTTCGGATTTCGCATGTAAAAAACTGTTTGTGGACTGTAAATAACGACAATAATAATGCTGATGGCTTTGGTTGATTGTAATAAGGGATAGTTTTCCGGTTTAAAGGGAGCTAGGATAACCAATCACTTACCGAATAATGTAGAGACCGAACATGCTCCTAGAAAGTAGTTTTTTCTTCTCCGAACAAAAGAGCGCTCCATACAAATACTGTCAGATCACTGATCACTGAGTGTTCTTTTTTCAAAACGCTGTGTTTGGTTTGGACAGGTAAAGGCTGGATAAATAGCAATTAAGGTAGGAACCAAACACATTTTCATTTCAGAACCTAACAGTTGCTAAAGTGGTGAAAGTAATAATGCAGCAATTGAATGACCAATTACTTTTAACAGTAGGTAATCGGTACAGCAGTAAACCTTACACAGCAGTTTCCAGGCCACTGCATATTAAATGCAACTACCCACTGCATTAAGCGCGCATTGCACCCACGGCATAAACCTGCACCTATATTATCAGAAGCAAGAGGTATTTATAGACCAGTTCAGGTCAGATAAAAATGCATTTCACCGTTTCTATTCAAAACCAGACCAATAGGCAGCGGTATGCCATCCATACAAGCAAATAAGTACTGCCTGCCCTACCTTTCTCTCATAAAATAAATCATTTCAAAATGTGCAACATTACGTTAAGAAATAAACTTCGCTTTAAAAAATACCACGAATCACAGCGCCCGCGTGATATTCCGACTGCACCACTATAATGTGTTAAAGCAGGAACTAAGTATGCAAATGTTGACTCTATTCTTTACATTCAAACGTACATATCTGCGCAATGCGCATCAAGGGAGGCCTCGTTTATGTTACGGCCGTTTTTCCCAACCCCACTGAGTAACCGTTGAGCCGAAATATTGCCTCAACCCTGTTCAAATGCACAAATATGCTTTTCCCAACGAAATTCTTGATCAAATTTCCGATCAATTAAGTATACCGATTTATGTGTATTAAGTTTCGCTCAACAGAAGGCTAGTTGTAAAAAGTGTCAACAGGGTGAACAAATGTCAACGAAATATCAAATGTCATTGGTTTGCGATCTATTTTACGCGATCTAAATATTGAATGACAAATATTTATTTCGGTTTTAAATAAAACTGACGAGAACCGAACTTATTTTACTTATTATAAAACTACGTATTGTCTTGTTCTTCACGGAAGAGAAACGAGGTTAAATGTCAAATATACGAAACGAATAATTAGCAAAAGTCAAGCTAACACTTTATTTTCAACATATCTTTAACGCATACGTTTGTGAAGTATAAAATATTGGTTTATGTATTAGTTTTTAAAACAAATGATGTGTATTTATAATTAATAAAATATTAATTAATCCTTGTTAATTTTACATTGAAAGTTTTTACTTTGATATTATTTTATTGTCTTCGAAAGCGGGCAGGCTTGATCAAGGATAAAGAAGTGCTTTGAAACAGGCCAAAAGAGCGTTGCTCAACAAAAAACGTGGCTGATCGGTCTCTCAGATTGATCATCGCGAATGCCCGCAAATATATCAAACACTGCCATCTGTTGACACATCAGCCACCCTTCATACCTTTTTCCTTCCCAGAACTTTTCCCTAACTTTTCTTAAAAAAACCTTCCACACAGTATCCCCAAAGAAGATATAGGCTCTGATTCTAATTATTTTTCTCGGTTCGTAATGATAAAAGTAGGCAATTTACAAATTGACGTAAATTTCTGGGACACGAAAGTGTGCCATAATTATTTACGTGAATGTCACAATTGACAGATGTATTACCACAAGTGCCGTAGCGTCAAAAAATGAACTATGTGCTTGTGGCTAGCAAGGATTAAGCGGCTAAATTACAACGCTTAAATTATAGCAAGGATTAACGTACATTAACGCGAGCATAAAGAGCAACTGATGTACCGGCCCTAATCAGTGACTGTTCGTGGTCTTTTTAACTGGGGGTTCAATCAGAAATTCACGAGAAGACATTATATTTCATCAAAATGTACATGTGGTCCTTAAGCGAATCGTCGAATACAGCGCCAGTCACATCATTTAAATGAAGTTGGTGAGAGGGGTACTATAATAACTAGCGACTTGAGATAATACGGCGTTTGTCCAAACTTTCTTAACTTAGGAATATAACGTCTTATCTAAAAAAATATTGAATTTTGAAAACAAAACAAAAGTCTGCATTATAATCTGTTCGTTTAACTAGTAGATTTACAAATGCCATTAAAAGCGAGCGGTTAGAAAAATGAAGGAACGAAAAGAAAAACATTACAAGTGTTTACTACTAACTTCAGGACGTAAAATAATAACATTTAACTTGCATCCTTATTGCGCAAAGTTCAGCCGGCCGGAAAAGTGACCGATTGGGGCCATCTCGGTGACACTCGTCAAACTTCTAGGATCACATGTCTTTAAACATTCCTTCTTTGTTCTGCGCACAAACTTCAACATGGTTCGGCATAGGTTATTTAATTTCTCCGTCAGGGGGAATGTGTTGTTTGAGTTTTTTTGTATGAAGAGTTTACTTGGAATCATGAGCCCATATGTACTGAATCCATTCAGCACAGCACCTCCATACAGACGTACCATTCGGTCGCAAAGATTTTAAATACGAAAACCACCACTGGCCCTAAGAGATATAGAGCGGTTTGGGTCAGATGAAAATGCATTGAACCGTTAGTATTCCAATCTAGACCAATAGGTAGCACCAGTTCTGTATGGGCAATCTTGCGTACAGTTCAAGAACGGAAACTTGGCATAGAAACGTATCTAGGGTATTAGGTATTACGTGGTGTACGTAATGTAATTCTGAACTGTTATAGACCACAGGTGTTAATTAAACATGTCCCTGTGTAATCATTGAGATCATGAGTTTATTGATCGATGAATCAGTGAATACGGAATCTCTTTATGTAAAGAATAGCGGGAAATATTACACAGTAGAAGCGTACCGTTACTGCTAAAAGAAACGTAGTACGCTCTCTTAATAACGTCATATGTTATTCTGTAAAAATGTTTTGCAGAATAACAGTTTAAAATACGAAATGGTACATATATTAAATATAATATTGTGTAAACGATTTGATTTTTTTGTGTTTTTCTTATTCCCTTCCAGAGAAGGGGGTCCTGTTCTGAGGTGGACTAGAGTTACTTACTTTGATTATATATATATTTTTTTGTTTATTTGGGAAACCAATAGCTTAAATAAAAATATTATTATTAATCATTGCAGAAAATAATATTAACATAACATAAATGAAATATGAAAACGGAAAAAATGATAGAAAATAAAAAAGATTTCAGTCGCATAATTCATAATTTTATTATCTGTAATTTTTTCCGTTTTCATATTTCATTTAGGTTATGTTAATATTATTTTCTACAATTATTAAATATTAAAATGAGTTATTTAAATCTCAATAAAAATCATTAATAATTATAAACTGAATTATTATTAAATTACATATATGAGCGAATCTAGTGATTTACGTAGAAATCAAAATAGAATTAAAAATATAATTGTACAAAATAAAGAAATATAATTATATAAATTTAAAAGTTATATGTAATTTGTTATGGGGTATGGAAAGGAAGGGGGGAAGGGGATAAAAGAACAAGAAACTAGTGTATATACGAGTATATAAAGAAGAAAGTTAATAGACTGGTGATAGTATGAGGTGAGTAGGTATAGATGCTCGATAGATCGCCGGTGTGACTTTATGGAGTGTGGTGGAGAGTTAAAGATGTCAAATTGTGAGTAGTGCGTGTTAAAGATGTGTGGTGCCCGATAGATGGAGGAGTTTTGCTCATTTTGCAGAAAGAGTACATCAGCCGAGATTCGTCGATGTTCCAACGATAACTGCTATTAAAAAAACTACGAAAATCTAGGTATCGTAGAAAGCGATTTTGAACACGTTCCAAGTAGCTTAAATTAGCCCATTTAAAATACATAAATTCATCATCTCTTTATCTGCATATTAAAAATATTTATAATATACTTGTATAGAATATATTTATAAATAATAATGTTGTAATCAAGTTCTGCAAGTATTTTTAGTTTTTATAATTGTGAAACCTGTTTCGGAGTTCCAACTGCGGTTAATCCACATTGTGAGGACTTATTTATATCTGATTTTATTCACTCCCACCCCATTCTAATTTGGACGGGTTTTTAAAAATAATGATTTATCATCGGTAAAACCGATTTAGTTAGAAAATATTTAAAATTCTCTTTCTGTGAGGTTTTTACATTTTTAATGGGTTTCCCCGTATTTAAATGATGATATTTCCTGAATTGTTTTATTATTATAAGCATTAGAAAAAAAGTGAACTGTTAGAAGAAACAAGAACAGGATTGATTTCTGAGCCTATCCCAACCACTTATCAAGGTGTACAGCCCCCTACCACTTGATAATCGCAGCCAACTTACTGTTACAATATTGCTTCTCAACGAGCCGACTGTCGATCAACAGTTACCAACGGTTTCCTCACAGCGGGTTTAAATAAAAACTCTATGGAACCGGAATGGGATTAACAACAGATAATATAACTGAGAACTAATAACAACCAACATCAACAGCTTGGATAACAATGACCTTCGCAAGTCAAAGACAATGATTTTACTTGTAGGATCTAAATTGCTTAACAGTAAAACAAATGCCGACATCGAACGTAACATAAGTATTAGGGGCGTTTTCAATATTTTATAGTTCTAACAACAACAAAAAACATCAAAGAAGCGAAACTAGTAGTCCACAACGGAATGCTGATATCAACTCTGATGTATGGCAGTGAGGCATGGAACTGACAGAGGAACAATGAAAATAGACTGAAAGGGTCTCAGATTAAATTTATTTGAAGAATTTGAAATTAACGAATGAACGAATGATCGTATTATAACATTCATTAATGAAGTAAAGAAAATTATTTATTCCCCACTACTCAGTATGTTCACAAGACCTAAACACATTTAAATATGCCAATGGCATTCAATGCGGGGGAAAACAGATTTAAAAGTACCACTAAGAATAGAGAATCTATTATCACAATCATTTTCTCTGTAAATCGGTTTCACCGGTAATAAATCATTTAAGGCACCATCGAAATGGGAATTGGGTGGGGGTAAAAAAATCATATGAATAAGTCGTCTCAACGTGGCCTAACCACAGTTTGAAAATGACTTTGAACGCTGAAACAGCTGTCACAATAATAAAAAAAAAACTAAAATTGATTTATATTAAATTTAAAAAAAATTAAATGTAGTTCAACAAATTAAATACTAAAACAAGTATTAAGCTAGACGTCCACAATGAAATGCTGATACCAACCCTGATGCATGATAGTGAGGCATGGAACTTACAGAGGAAGGATGAAAGTAGACTGAATGCTATAGAAATGAGATCTCTCAGGCGAATGTGCTGTAAAACCATGTATGATCGTCTGAATAATGTTGAGATTCGCAAATAATGCAAGGCTAATGAGTGTAATCAGTAAGATTAAGAAAAGAGACGCTTTGATGGTTTGGGCATATAGAGCGAATAAACACAAAGGAGTGTAAGGAGAATATATGACGCGAATGTGAATGGAAGAAGAATGCCCTAGGAAGACATGGCACGATATAGTGAAACAAATAGCCAAGAGTTAGAATATCAGAAGACTATGCATGAGACAAGCATTATAATTCTACCGTTTGCAGTTCGTTTTATGTTATGAGCGTGTACCACTATTTCGTTATTGAATGTCGACTCACAATTTTAAGTCGCAAATAGCACGAACAGATAATGAATTTACATAATTTATTTGTTTATATTTAGCTGTATTTAAGAGTAATTTGACCAATGTAAATTTTGAACTAAATTGATATTTTGTTTTTGTTGAATGGTCTCCATGCAGTTGTTCCATATCCTATAAGAGATTCCGCCAATCTATATATATATATATAAAAATCAATGTAAGTTTGTTTGTCTGTCCTCGATGTTCTCGAAAATTACTCTATCGGTTTCGCTGAAAAAAGTACATTTTGTTTTTTATTAGTGCCGGGAAGTTTTAGAGAGTAGTTTGAATGAAATCCAATATGTAAAACTGTTTCTATAACGTTTTAAAATTAGTATGAAAAACACTGAACCCGCCATATTTTATTTAGGTTAGCCCGTAGATATAAGACTCTGGTTAGCCACAGATTGCATATTCAAAATAAGAAGGTTTTTTCGGGTAGAATATTTTCAAAATGGAAAAACGAGTAGGTACCTACTTTGATAGATAAAAAATATTTGGAATGAATTAAAATATTCAAATGAATGTTTCTTTATTTTGAGATAGTTACTTTCGCTGTCAAATCAATTATGGCACCCTAATGACAAACGAGAATTCACAATTTCATAACTTTATTCCAAAAAAAAAAAATCCCCAGCAAGGCCGGGTACACATCAACTAGCTACATATATAATTCTTAGGGTTTCGTGGAACAAAAAATATTAAATAATTTTTTCGGGTTTCTCCCAACCTTTCGCAACACAACCTCCATCTCCTTTCCAATTTTTTCAACAACACAAAATTCCTCAGATTGTGGATGTCGTAGTCACACTAGCTCCGGGCAGTTTCCAAGCCTCTTGTGCGATAGATGATTGCATTGAAGCCGTTGTTAATGTCTTTAGGTAACGTTCCATCATAGATGAGTTAGATATAATAGAAAATGCGGTTTTATGATGTAATAATTTGTTGAAGTAATAAGAAGTCGGGGCTAACCGGTATGGTCTTGGAGTAAAAGGGAATCTCGCGACCAACACGTTGTTCCAGTAAAAAACGTCGGTCTCTAATGATGGCGGAGTTAGTCGGTGTTGTCTTTCTAGTTTTTATCGAGTTGCTGATGTTACCAAGTGCATAGGAATCTAACAGTCGTTCTTCTCAACTTTTCGAACGATCAATCACCGATCATCGATTTTGCTAAGTATTTGCTCTGTTTGCCCGTTTCCAAGCATATTATATCCTAAATTGTCTATGGAGGTGCCCGCCCACTTTCTAACACGATAAAATAGTAGCCGACCATTTTTAAGACGATAAAGTTACATCAAAATAAAAACATTTAATGTAAAATTAACAAATATTGTATGTAATGTATTTATTATTAATACGAGTACATATCATTAGTTTTAAAAATTAATCCATAAATCAACATTTCATAATTTATAAACGAGTGTGTTAAAAATATGCTGAAAATAAAGTGTTAGCTTGACAGCTTGGTAATGCAGCGAAAACATTTGACATTTGTCGTTTCTCGTCCGTGAAAAAACGAAAAAAAATGTAAGTAAAATAAGTTAGGATCTCTTCAGTTTTATTTAAAACATACAACAAAACTTGTTTTGATATTTGAAAACGGAAATAAATCTTTGTCATACAATATTTGATTCGCGTAAAATAGATCGCAAAACAATAATGACATTTGACATATCGGTGCCATCTGTTCACCCTGTTGACACTTTTTTATAACTAGTCCTTTGTTGAGGGGAACTTAATCCACTAAAATCCACTAAGATTTTTTAAAAATAAACTCTTTCTGTGACTTGAAGAGAGTGTAGGCAATCGCGTAGAAGAGGAGTGATGTGACAGCATTTGGTGGCACCGGATCTAGACGAGCGTGTAGAAAGTCGCGCGGTAACTACTCTAATCGAATACTAATTAATTATAAGCAAACGGGTCGGAAACACGCGGAGGAAGGCCGATTACCCGGTGTCATTCTCAAGTTCAAGGTCAAATGAAAGAGATTTTATCTACCAAGCGTGCATTGACTTGTACTTGTATGCTAAAAGAAATAGGCATTTTCTGCGACAACGGTTTTTTTTTACAGTTAGGAGGCTCTGAAGGAAATACTTTCCCTCTGACTGGAATCCGTTTGTTAAGATAGGTAAATTTATCAAACGAACCGCCCGTTTCTGCACACAGTCAAAGGTTTTTTCACATATTTTGGGGCTTCCGACCAGAGATGGCTGTCAAATTTTGCAGTGGGGCACACTTGCGATTTGTACAGGGTCAGCAGTTGTGTTCTATCTACGAGCTCTGTACAATACGCCCAGCTTCTGAAAGGCTAACTTGACTCTGACTTCAATGAAGCCCCCATACCCGAGCTGGTCACGTAGGGTTACAACAAGCATATCAATGGAAGACATGTTGGGAAGATTGCTTCCTTTAAAGTAGACTAAATTGTCATTTCTATCCCTTTTAGACGTAATCAGACATGATTGGGTCTTTGAAACATTAAATTCAACGAGGTTATTCTTACCCCAAGGGGAAACCTTCTCGAGGTATCCGTCCATTCTATGCTTCAAAGCCTCCCGAGTAATATGTCTCTTGCTCCACTCTTTATTAATCACTCTCGCCCCCACCCGGACTCACACCTCATATGTATGCTCAGCCATAATTTTGTAATATCGTTTAGTATATATTTTGCCCTGATGATGGAACGGTTGTTCTGAAACCGGTTGACGTTTAAAAAAAGAAGTGGTTAAAATAAAGTTCTATTGTTTAATTTAATTATAATGGATAACCACAAAGTGATAGCTTCATACAATTTTTTTGTCATTGCTTCATTCATGTATTATGTGTGTGTTGTACTTTTTCTGTAGTTCTCGTTTATCTCATTTCGTGTTGTGTATTTTATGTAATTGAATAATGGTCAGTTAATATAAAATAAATACGTGAATTAGAGGTGCAAATCAGTTAATAGTATTTTTTCTTTATTTTCAGAAATAATCCAAAATGAGGGAAGCCATGCAGAGGATAGCACTCTTCCTTCTCGTGGCAGTTGCATCGACACAAGGTAATAACAAAGGATCAGATTAAATGCATTTACGAATGCGTAATGCTTTTTTGTGACTTTTTTCGTCATTTATGCATATTTCAGTATTTTTATTCCTCCAAACATAATTGTTCCGGAGGTCTTTTGTTGTTTGTTTGTTTAGTTTTTTAATTATTTTTTTTTACGTCAACGTGCACTATGGCGCCGATTCGGAATGATCACGTTCTCATTGGATTTTGACCCTTAAAGTGTGTTCACACAATACTCAAATAAATGTTAGTAAATTGGCAAATGAAACTGCGTTTAAAATATTCTATCTTGTCGTTAGTTATGGGCGCCAACTGAAAAAAAATAAATTATCCTGTCACCGATGTCGGAGTTCGCCGCCATTGCCCAATTATCTGTCTCGTGTCCTGTTTCAAGTTTTTATTTCGATGTTTTTCTAATAAATATTTGACTTTCACTTAATAAACACCACAAGAGTATGGAAAAAATAGTAAAATTGAAAAATATTTTCGTATTTCTTTATTTGACATTTATTTGTAACATAAGAAATCATTTCACCAAATATCCGAAGCTGTTCTGGGGAAACTACTTATGATATGTACCCACATTTCTTTATTAATACAAAAAATACATAATCTAGTAAGATATTACCACTTAAAAAAAAACAAATGAGTAATTACGAAATTACACTCAGCTGGCATACGGCGAGGTTGATGCGGCAAACGCTCCGGTTTCATCGACTTGTCTTATAGGTTGAAAATCCGGCTTTCAAGAGGATGGATTTATTACTTATTAAATTGAAATTAAATTTAATTGCGAATTTTTGTTAAACTTTAAGAAATAAATAAATAAATACTTCATAGATATTATATGGTTATAAGGAGTCAATTATTTTTTGATTAATAAAAAATGTTAAGTCTTCCAGTAAAGTTCTACAAAATCAGCTAAACACTTTATCAAAACAAGTCGACGAAGCACAATGTTCATCAGAGATGGTCAATTTTAGTGGGTTACCTCAAGGCCCCTTTGCGGGACCTAATTTACATGTTTAAAAAAATCACTTCATCTCAAAAAATTGGTCCAAATTAAAACGCATCTATATGGTGCAGTTTTGTGATAGTTTACCTCAAGTACACTATATATTAAAATATAAAAGAATAACCGGAAACACTACTTATCTTCGAGAAGTGGATGAACCATAGAACAAAGACTTTTCAACTGTAAAAATATTCTGTTCCGATCTAATACATATTGATTGAAAACGTTAACCGGATAAAAAAACTGACACAAAAAAACGATCAAAGACTCAGTTAGGTTAAGTAATGTTAAGTTAGTTTAGATTAGTTTGGATTGAGTTAGGTTTGATGTTCGTTTTTTTCTTTTTTTTCACTTTTCTTCAGTGTCATATTTAATCACTGTCCTGTTTTATAACTGTTCGGTTTTGTCACTGTCTGTTTTGTTTTTGTTCTGTTTTGTCACTGTTCTGTTTTTATTAACTGTAAGAAACCACAGTCGCATCACCAAATTTTTAAAAACCCTTGTCATTTCCTTGTTGCAGCGCGCATCGCCTTCGAGAAGCTGACTGACTATGATTTCCAGGGAAGCACCTATTACACTGTGAAGAACCTCAGTCTCTACGAGTGTCAGGGTTGGTGTCGCGAGGAGCCAGACTGTCAAGCAGCTGCCTTCAGGTAAACCAAAACACTAAAGCATTTTAAATATACCTACACGAAACAGTAGCGGTTCATGGGGTCAAGTTATAGATATATACATCTTCTTCCTCTTGTCCTACTTGGGTCGGGGACCCATCGCATTGACAAGACGTCCCTGTCTTGCGCCACGTCGACGGCATTCGTCCATAGTAGGTACAGCCTCTCCTCGTACAGCCTCTCCTCGTACAGCCTCTCCTCGTACAGCCTCTGGAGTTGCTTCTCCTACCTGTATCTGGGGCAGCCCATTGGACTAACACTCAGAATTTTCCGCGGAATTCGATCTTCTGGCATTCTTAATACGCGCCCAAGCCAGTTCAGTTGCGACTTTTCTATGAATAGTTGCAGTAGTACGATGTTTAGCTCCTTTTGGATTGTTGAGCTTCTTATTCGATTCCATTTTGTGACTTGCCACTCAAAAATCTCATTTTGGCAGCTTGGACCCTGGAACTTGTTCACTCGGTCAACATCCAGATCTGGTGACCACAAGGAAGCGTGGGGAGTTACACTGATTTGAACACTTCTCTCAGGTTAAATACAATAATTTCCAAGTCGAACCATCGAACCCATTGTCTGTTCGCTATTTACGGAACCGTTCTCATTATACTCGCTTCCAAACGCCGTTTAAGCCAACAGCTAGCTCTCTTTCGATGTTCTAGTAATTGCTATTATATCTATGGGGTGATGGATGCTCTTAGTATTGCTCTGGTGAAAGACCACCATCCATAAACGAAACATTTGCTTGAAATGGCTATAGCTGCGTTTAGTTATCAGATCTTGTTAGCTAGTCATCTCCGTCCTCTTCCCCACTTCCTTCAGCCTCCAACACATCTCTTTTGGAGATACCATATTCTCACTGGCTCCGGACAGTCGGGACCTTAAAAAGGGTTACAGTACTTTCTCTAGAAACCAATCACAGCATATCTGATTCAATTTAATACTGGTTGTAAAATTAATAATCAGAAATTAATAACGTAATAAAAAAACACCTGAGTTAAGTTGTACTTAAATTGCCATTAACGACAAACTCATTAAAAGGCATAAAGGAAGCCATAATGTTGCAGTAAATTCATAATACATATCTTATCTTCCGCGGAATCTAGATTGTAACAGCGGGAGTCGAACCGATGGTTGCTTAGACTCTTGGGCCGGACCTAGAACACGTTACGCCTTGCCACTGAACAGATGATGTGTAATCTCTATCGATTCTAGAAAATTGGCCCCACAAAACATATTTAATACACGTAATACATTGAATACACTTAATCCACTTAAAACACTAAATCGCTTAATACGCTTAATACAACTAATACGTTTGATACACTTAATACATGTAATACACTGAATATATTTAACACAATTGATGCACTTAATATATTTAATACAATTGATACACTTAATACGCTTAATACAGTTAATACCAATAATACATTTAATACACTTAATAAAGGTAATACACTTTTTTTTAATTTTTTTTTTTTAAAGTAAGACAAATTATTCCCTGGTTACGAAAAACCTGACAATATTTGAAAATCTCCTACTACCATCACAGTATGGGGAAGATGTTGCTTGTGTCGTAAATGGAGGGCTTAGCCAGCCGAGGTATTGAACTCACGACGCCTGGGTGAGATTCAAATGTGATGCCAACTCAGCCACTGACCGGTCATACACTGAATACATCACGATGTACTCAATGCGTTTAATACACTGAATCGATTAAAACGCTTAATACACTTGATACACAGATATACATTTAATACACTTAATACACTTAATATACGTAATACACTTAATAAACTTACTACACATAAAACACTCAATGCACTTAATACACTTAACACACCAAATAAACTTAATACACTTAATACACTCAATATACTTAATAAAATTAGTACACTTAATAGACGTAATACACTTAATAGACGTAATACACTTAATAGGCGTAATACGCTTAGCACATTATACACTCAATTCTAATTTTAAAACTGTCAATTCATGGTGGAATGTCATTTTCATATGATTTTTTTCGTTTAATACACTTAGCACACTGAATATACTCAATATAATTAATAATACACTCAATAGACGTAATACGAGTATAACGAAAACGCTTAAATGGTAATATGTTTATATACTTAAGGTTGAACGAAACGTGATTCGGTTTCAATCTACACCTGCCAACAAACAATTCATTTCAATATTTAAAAGGGTAATATTTATTAGTGCCATCGGTTTCGTTCACCCTTTACACATGCAACACGTAAAAACCCTCCTACAATAAGGGTAGCAATAAATATATTCGAATTCTTTGTAAAGACAACAAATTTATTTCCACATTAGGCCTTCTTCATAAGACTTTGATCGGTAAATATCATTCGTCTTTACGAAGATGGGGTGCCTCCGAAACCGGTCTGCATTTAATATGAGATTAATATAGTAACTAATTAAGCTTTAAACAAATATAAAGTAAAGGTCTAAAAAGATTAAGCTTTGTTTGTACATGGTAATAATAACGTATACATAGATCCGGCGCTGTTCAGTCCAAACCGGTTTCTCGACTATTGACCGCAAAACCAGACAGTTATTTGCATATTCAACAACAGTTGCTGTATGAGATAACTGATCGTTTAAAATCTGTAAAACTAGTATACGAGGATCAACACGTTCTTAGACGAGATATTAATAGATAGATGTGGCGCCTGTCAAAAGTGGGTTCCTCAGCGGTTTTTTTTTTTTTTTTAAATTGCCGTATTTCGACCTCTAAGTATCTATTTTTGTTTCGTTTTTTCTTTTTTTTTACATTTATTCTCGCACTGTAGGTCCTGAAGAAAATAATTCCCCTCGAGGCGTATCTCATATTTGGTGATGAGTTGTGCAGCTTTTTTGTTTTGGGAAAGGAAGGTGAAGAAGTTCTAGGAAGGGCGGGTAGGAATCTAGGAGTCGGTGTGTTCAGGAGCGACGGAAGTATGAATTCATCCTTCTCACTGCGGTACAAGGCGATGGGTCCATACAATCTGCCCTGTGAGGTCAAGGGGTCTCCATCAACCGAACCCTCTGATCCGGCATGATCGCAGTTGGTGTGCAAAAGCATACGCCGCCAAGATCTGGACAAACGTCTCCAATGAACGCGAGCACCCCTGCTAAGTCGCCAAACGTAGCGGACCATTTGGGGTGACCTATGGCAGAGGTGTCGGTTGTCCAATGAATAGTTCCCGGGGTGGCGCTACACACACTCGCCTACCAAATTGTGAACCCAGGATGATAAACATTCATTACCATATTGATCTGCGTCCCAAACGTCAGGAAGATGACCAAAAAGCGGGCATTTGTGTGCGAATGTTAATTAGTTTCAGATCATAGTTCCTACATTTAAGTTACCTCCCGTGTTAATCATTTGATAAATATGTCGTGTAGCTATTGAAGAATAAACTATATCTGTCTAAATTGAATTGTATTAATTAAATTCCGGATCCATCCTTCACGCGTGTTGTAGCAACAATTATACATCGTTATGAGGAACGGCTGCGCTGCCTGTTTAATACATAACTTAATTTTGGATTTGAGCTAGTCTTAATATTAAAAAAAAAAAAAAAAACACCTTTAGCCCCTAATACTTTTAAATATTGAAATGAATTGTTTGTCGGCAGGTACACACTGAATATGAAATGAAATGAATTGTTATTAAAGCTCGAATCTTTCAAGAATCTTCATATTCAAGTAATTTCATATTTCGTATATACCCCCGCGAACAAACAATTCATCTCAATTTTTAAAAGAATTTGTTTTTTTTTATTTATTTTATTATTTAACGCCACCATTTAAATCTAAATAACATTATATACATACCATACTTTCTCGGAACCATCATGCAAAATGTAGAGAATGGCTGCTAATGATATTATTATCCATTTAAAAAATGTTAAAAATAATTTGATTTTAACAGTTTTCTCATCATTTCGCACGCGATGTTAAAAGGATTATAGTTAAATAGAATCATCCTATTTTTTGTTGAATTTTGGCACGCTTTGTCTAGCAAATATTATCACAGAGTCTGAAGAGGCTGAGTCCTTGCCTCGGGCAAATATATCATGTAATAACGTAATCATTATTAACAAAACCTAAGATGATGCGGAATTTTTTTTCAAAACAATCAATCTGTTGGCATCTTATGTGCTGAAGTGTTGAGTGGTAAGGCAGTAGGAAAAACAGTGAACTAATTGATATTTGGCTAGGCTGCTGGCTGGGATTACCTGCCATCTTAAATATCCAAATAACCGCTTCGTTTATTAATATTACAAGACAGAACATTTAAAAAAAAGAAAGTCAACATAATATGATAATTATTTCGTTAGTAAAGTTGTACTAATCAATAAAGGTACCAAGAGATGGCACTGGTTGCTTCATTTGTAATTTGTACCGAAATGCACGGCCTTTTGCGACACTAACGCAAACGAGTCTTTATTTGAATGCGCATTTCGCACACATGTACACTTTTGTGTAGAATACGCTCAAATTTGAATAATGACATTTTGCATACATAGTTCCTGCTTTTGAGTTTAGAGAGTAGTTTGAATGAAATCCAATATGTAAAACTTTTGCTATAACGTTTTAAAATTAGTATGAAAAACATTGAACCCACACAACTTGGCCCGCACAGCTTAAAATAGCACAAACTCTCATATTTTAAGAGAAATGAGTCTAGTCATTATCCAGAAAATCGTGGACAGACAGACAAATATTCATTTTTATACATGGAGATATACAAAATACATGTTTTTGACATTCGAAAACGGTTAAATATATCTTTTTTGTTATTCATTCTTTGGATCGCGAGAAATAGATCGCAAACCAAAAGACGTTTGACATTTTTTCACACTGTGGACACTTTTGAGGTCTAGTAAAATCGATCTCCCAACTTGATCGTAAATTTGTTAGTTATTTGATCGAGAGTTGCGTTGGGAAGAGCTTAGTTTTGCATTTGAGCAGTGTGAGGTAGAATTTCAGCCGAACAATTTTATTGTTCCGTAATATTGGGAACAACGGCCGTTAGAGTTATGTATCTGTATCAGTGTATATGCCTACACTTTCGACGGCCCTTTGTCTTGCTTACGCACTTAAAAATAGAAATAATTTAAAATTACCTCGAACCAACCATTTCTCCTAACTCATAAAAATTCATGCTTTTCGTTTTATCTGCATGCATACATCGTCTCATGCCAACCCATATTATTGCGACTGCTATTAATTTGCATATTTTAAAATATAGCCCAATGCCAAAATAATAAAAAGGGCGTGTTGTTTTTGAAATAAATTATATTGAGGGGCCCTGTCGACCTCCAGATACCCTTACTTTTATTTAATTGGATACCATTTTGAATTGTGGATAATATAGGAATATGTGTGTAGGATATCTTGGAACATAAATCACAATTTTATATTTTTTATTTTTTTTATTTAAAATGTTGCATTCCATGAGTTGTAAATTGAACTCATTTTGGGACTGTTAATTTTTGCTACATAATATTAAGTTTAAGACAGTTTTTAAGGCAAATATGTAAATGAAATTATAAAAATAAACAAAATATATATAAACAATAGGAAAATAACATAAATAAATGTGCAGGGTCGAAACATACAGATACAATAGAAATACATAACAATGTTTTACGAGGGAGAAATATGACTACATCAGAATCTGTAAAGCGCGAGGACGGCTAACAGAACAGAGTTGGTATCTATGATAAATGGTTTTCCAAATTGCATTTTACAAAAGAATTTCTCATAACATCATTTCGAGGTGCATACTTGTCACAAGTCCTCAGTCAACTTGTTATAACTGGTGTAAGCAATGTATTTAAATGATTTCAATCTGTTTGTTAAGTTCTATGTATAAATAGTATGTAAAAGTAGCACTGTAGGAATACCACTGAATGGAGTTATTTAATCATGTTTAAGTTTATTTAGAGTTAAGCGCACTTGAAGTGAAATAACACAAAACTGCGCTATATAAATGCTTTGTTATTATTATTATTATTATTTCATCAGTGTTTTCTTTCATAATTGTTTTGTTCCATCAGTGTTTTGTTTCATCATTGTTCTGTCCCATCAGTGTTCAACTTCATCATTTTTCTGTTTTATCAGTGTTCTATTTCATCAGTGTTCTATTTCATCAGTTTTCTTTTACATTAACTCCACAGAGGATCTATGTCATCTTTGAGGAGGGTGTGTGGAGGTTTTTTAAGTAGAGAAAGGAGTGAACATGATCTTTAGGAGACCCATATTGTAGGAGGAAGGAAACACAGAGGTCGCCAAATCGTTCCACAACGGACTCTTGACATCAAGGACGAGTCGTAGAAACAACCACGTGGTTGGTAAAATTTCCCGACTATGTCCGGTGCCGAAGGGATCAATGATGCCAGTATAAGGACAGCATTTCCAACAGACTCCTGTGTTCTATAGATTGGAATCCATTTGTTAAGTTCTATTTCATTCATCAGTGTTTTGTTTCATCATTGTTCTGTTTCATCAGTGTTCTGGGTCATCATTGTTCTGTTTCATCAGTGTTCGCTTTCATCAGTGGTCTGTTTTATCATGGAAGCGACCCAACCTATATATAAATACACACTTTAAATAACAGCAATAAGAAAATGTAACTAGCCATTAGATCCAATAGAGTTCTCCTTGGTCTCCGGCTTTGTCTCGAAGAGACGATAAAACCTGCGAGATACGCAATGATATTGCCACTTAAAAATGCTTTATGTGGCGCCAGAATTCTATCCCAGCTGGTTCTGCATCTCAGAATCAATCTGCATTACAGGTGGTTTCATAATTTCGTAATCTCTGATGCAATATTCAGGTATATCAGATGGTCCCTTTGCTCGCTAATAATAATATTTGTACTATTTGCATAACGCCGTTTTTGTGAAAAATCACCTCAACGGCGCTGTACAAACACATTTTTTCAAAAGCTCTATCTTTTCACTAACTATAAACAATCTATTATTACTACTTATGGCTAACAGGTTGCATCCACCAGTTATGTAATATCATACTATATGTACAATACATTTGACCAATGAACGTGATGCCGTGTTAAAAGATACATTTTATTAATTTTACGTATAAGTAGATAATAGTATACAGGACCATACTCTAGTACATGTGCAGGTCACTTGAGAATAATACTGTTTATTAGCGAAATTTATATCCTGTTTTGTTCGAAGAGTAAATTATTTATTTTAATAATAACTTATGTTTATGCTCGTTTTTAGCAAAGAAAAACCAAATTTTATGATTTTTAGTACAGTACAGGGATTTTATTAGAATTTATCTTTCAGAATGAGGCTCATCCCTCCATAAGAAACAGATTGAAGTGTGAGGATTCGAATAATGTTAATAAAAGAAGATAAGTGTAATTAGGATATATGGGCAATACAAGAGTGGCACCAGCAGGTATATTGAAATTAAGGATATGAAAGTTTAAAAGGGTAATTTTTAGGTTTGGACCGAAATTCTGTTGAAGTTGTTAAGCATCTCAGTTTCCCGGGAGTTTATTCCAAGCTTTAGGCCCTGACACTCCGAAAACGCGATCTCCAAACTTAGTATTTGGCTTGAGTTTAGCAGCCTCCCGATAGCCGATGATGATGATGATCTAAGAGTTGACTGTCACTTTAAGACCGGTAATTTTCGGAACGCATAGTTCGGTTTTTTAAAAATTTAATGTAAATCAAATTTAATAACGTTATTATTAAGTTCTGCAAAGATTTTTAGTTGTTATTATTGTGACAGCTGTTTCGGCGTTTAAGGTAATTTTCAAACAGCTGTCACAATAATAACAACTAAAAATACTTGCAGAACTTAATAATAACATTATTAAATTTGATTTACATTAAATTTAAAAAAAAATTAAATGGAGTTCTACGAATTAAACACAAAAACAATTAATAATGCATAGTTCGGTGATGCGAGGTGGGACCATTTCATTGATGGATTTAAACAACATCCAGCACAACTTGTACTGGGTTATATCAGGGTACTTGAGCTAGTGAAGAAGATGTTTTGAAATGTGTTAAAAGTGATTTATGGGAAACGGCTGCGGTGTCTGTTTCATACAAAACTGAATTTTGGATTGAAGGCCAAAATACCCATCCGAACTGAATGATATTTTTTTTAAATTAATGCTTTAGTAAATATCTAGTACGGATGAGAAGTATTTTATTTATTTTTGTTTTACCTTATGAAATATCAGCCATTAAAGAAATTGATTTTTTTAGATTTTAGAGGCAACTTTAACGATTATTTAGGGGCTAACGGTGATATAGATTTTTTTTTAACCATCTACTTTGAAAATATAATGTAATATAAGATTACGAATTTTTTTTTTACTATTAAAATAAGCATTATGGTGTACTTTAAATGAAATTAAAAACGACCAATTTACGGTGGAACACAAATTTCCAATAAATTTAAAATATCTACCCGAAAAAACCATTTTTTTTAAATGTTTTATTTTTATTTATGTAATCATACTTACATTGCAAAAGTGATATATTTTTTGAAAAGTACGATAAATCCGCAAATAATTTTCTAAGCTGCCTCTAAAATTATGAAAATTGATTTTTTTTTTATGTCACATACTTAAAAAATTAAAACAAAAATAAATAATACTCATCCGTACTAGATATTTACTAAACCTTTCATTAAAAAAAATAGATCATTCCGTTTGGATGGGTATTTTGACCTCCAATCCAAAATTCAGTTTTGTATGAACAGGCACCGCAGCCGTTCCCCTTAAACCCCTAATAAAATTTGGGTGTTCTAAATCAGCCGCTTAATCCTTGCTAGCCGCAACTAGTTCCCCTTTTAGACGCTGCGGCGCTTGTGTGAGATTTTTTTTTTGACATTTGCGTAAATAATTTAAATAGTACATAGTAGGTACATTTGTGGTATTTTGAAAAACTACCCATTCAGAACCGAAACATTGCTCGGAATGGCTGAACATTTTCCTAGTAGAGTGAATTCAGATATTTTAAGCTCACCCCTTTGTTTTTCATTTTAAAATGAGCTATGTTTAGAAACAAAATTTTACCAGGCAGATTCTTATCCGTGAGAGAACACCCTGTACTTCCAATGTGCAGTGATTACGTGACGTTTCGGAGGGCTTTATGTGGCATCATCAGGTCTCTCTGCACTTGTAGATAGCATCTGCGGAGGTAAATTGTTGCGGCCGGGACGTGCGCAGAGGTACATGGTACCAGCAATCGCCGTCGTGTTGTAAAGGGTATAGACCTTGGGTAGACGGAGGGCAACCATGGATCAGAATTAGGAAGACACATTATTGGTTTGGTGTTATTGAGTTTTGGAAAAATTGTGTACCTTTAATTTATTTTTTACTTATTACACAGAATACATAACATGCAATGAAATGAACAAGGGCCACACAATAAGAACAGAAAATACATAATACACGAATGAAGCAATGACAAAAATATGCAATTGAGAGAACATTCAAGTAAAGTTTTCGGTAGAGTCCATGATTTTGGATTTTCCAAATGATAATCTTCGAGTTTTAATTTCGTGGAGCCTGACAAAAAGAGTCCATGATTTTGGATTTTCCAAATGATAATCTTTGAGTTTTAATTTCGTGGAGCCTGACAAAAATCGTTTAGGCTGGTACCAAAAATTTAAGGACCATGGCTTGAGTTAACAAGTCTCGACATTCAAGGACAGTGGAGAATGGTACACACAATTGGTAGTATTGATTGAAGAAAAACAATTCATTATTTTTGAGTCTACGACAGGGAATGTTGAACTGGACGAGTTGCAACAAAGAAGATAATATAAACAGGTACATTTTAATTATTATAACATAATAGATTATTTTACAAATCACCTATTAAAACGTACCCGGTTAACCGTAATTCTCATTTTTACTCATTTTTAGTAAACAAGACGGAAATCACGGGAAAAAACCAAAGCTGTGTTGATAGACAATATACAATTTTTTTATAAAACCTATAGATTCTGTAAACAAACACAACGTAATCCGTCTTCCAGAAGGAACCAGCCCGAAAGTAGTTTTAAATATAATTTTAAAGCCGTTCCGTTAGCAACAAAACAAATTTCTCAGTCATGAATGTAAAATATTAGAAAGAGAAATGGGACTCACCCCTGACAAAGATTTCTTTATTTCTTTTTTTTAAAGTCTCTATAAAACAGTTGTACACTAATATATTACAGAGGTTGATACTGGTTGAAAATTTGTAAAAAATGTCATAGACTAGTATTAGAAATAACAAATAATAAAAGTGAGTAAACATTTATATATTGATAATTTTAAACATGCAAGAAGTGAAAGGTTGATAGGAAAAGTATAGCACACAACAAAAAACACTGTAAATGATATAAAAAATGCCAACGGTCAATGCAGCATCGTTGAGCAGTTGAATCGTTCTGCTGATTGGCGTGTTCTGATAACATAGGTTCTCGCTTTAGGAGCATAAAATAGTACATGCGATCTCCCACGAGTATAATTATTATGAACGTATAAGTTTACCTTTTTCAACATAGGTGCTATATATACCAAGGATTTAGTTTAAATCGTACTAGTCTGAAGATACGCGTGATAGGGTGAAACCGCTCCGGTCAAAAATAAACAAGTGGAAAAATTCATATTAAATTTACATGGTTTATTCATACAGTTGAAGAACGCACTGCAAATAAATTTAAAAATAAAAACAAGTGTAATTAAATTAATTACAGATAACAGAATGCATTCTTCTCGTCTAAAGAACTCATTATTTCCTCGGCTAGCTTTCTTGGTATATGTCACTTCGTGTTATCTAACATATTGTATAACAGGCAGCATTCCCTTGGGAGATGGCGGAACTACAACCTCCTTACAAGGAAACCTGTCCAGTCTAATTAGGAAGCGTGGTGTCCCTAGCGTACTGGGAGTGAGATTCCTTCCTTCGCCAGCTTTGCGTTCGCCTTATTCCTATGCCTTGTTCGTGTTGTGTTCTACAGAGCGCCGGATCTACCATACTTTCATAGAGTTAAAAAAACATAGGAGTAATCTCTGAAGGAGTGACGAAATTACTCCTCAAATCCTATTACGAATTGTATAACAATTAGTCGGGCGTAGAGCCTATTTTTCTGTGAATTAATTTTGTTTTACGTCCAAATCGCCGCGTTGCGCAGCCAACAACCAACCATGAGGCTGGACTTTATTACCAGCAGTGAAAGCACACAGAGATGGTCGATATTTCTGTCTCTACTAAATTGTTCCAGTGATTTTGCGGTCACTGGAATTAGGAACTGGTTTGAAAAAATGCTTTAGGGTGCTATTTTTTAATCATATGAAATAAAGCTAAAATAACATAAAAGAAGTATTCACTACTTGGAATCTGTTTCCAAAAAGTTGTTGAGCAACTTATTTCTCTTTATTTTCCAATAGTTGGAACCGCAGTTTATCGCAGTGATAGTGACGCTCATTTCAGAAGTCAGCCATCTCTAATATGTTATAAGATAATGGACTCTGTTGAAAGCTAACCTAAAAATATGCACTTTGGAGGTTTCTAACTCAAGCATTGCAACACATGAATTGTCAGGAAAATAAATTAGATTTCAAGAGACAATAATCCTAAAACTCTAATATTTAAAATCTATATGAAATAAATTCTGAAGTTTTTGGTAAAACGTCCAAAATGACTTTCACTGATTTTTAAACTGCACATATTTTCAGACATTTTAGGAATTTGAATTAATAAGTAAATGCTTCGTAGTATTTCTTGCGTTAGCAGACCACAGATTGTGTAATTTTGAGAGCCCCTTTTAATAACAGTCAGTGGAAAATGATAATGGCCATTTTCAAATATTTAATGCATTACAATTCATACTCGAACTTGAAAAACTACAAACCTTTGATCATAGATATGTATGCATATTTGTATGCTGGTCTGCCTAATGTACATTTGAGAAGACTGCAAGGAGTGTTCAACACAGCAGCTCGTCTAGTATGCGGTGCCACCAAATACTGTCACATCACTCCTCTTCTACGTGATTGCCTACACTGGCACAGAGTCACAGAAAGAGTTAAATTTAAAATTTATATGGTATATAAGGCACTGCATTGTTGCTGGCACCGTCATCTTATTACTCAGAGGCAACTCACGCTCAGGTCGGCCAAGCCAATTTAGGGACAGACCTTTCAATGTGCTGGGTCCACATTCTTGGAATGACCTTCCATTTGGTGTGAGGTCAGAAAGCACTTTCGAAACCTTTAAGAAAACTCTAAAAACAAATCCATTTTAAATGGGTTACAAACTTTAACAAGATGTAACATTACAAAATTCGATTCACATTAAATTAAAAATATGAATAGCCGGGTACTTCCCCCACCTTCCCTCTTCCCCATCTCTTTCCCCTCTCTTTTCCTCAACAACATACCCCAATTGGGAATTCCATAGTTTCACTGCCTCCAGACGGTTGGGAGCAGTTGGGTAAGGAAAGTGAACAGGTGAAGGAGATGGCAAAGCTGAAGGTTAGAAATAATCTTGATATTCAGATCTTTTCACTAAACTCTAAAGATAATGCTATTTGAAGTATTTTGAGTGTGCCTGAGAGTATTTACGAGTTTAAAAATATAGAGTACAAACATATATTTTTAATCATTGAAGAAGATAATATTAACACATCCCAAATGAAACACGAAACCGAAAAAACAACAGAAAATAAAAAGATTTCAGTCGCACATGGGACTGATCTCATTAGCTAAGTTGGTTAAGCGGTTACCCCGGATAGGTAGAGGTCCTGGGTTCGAGTCCCAGGTGCGACTGAAATCCTTTTATTTTCTGTTGTTTTTTCGGTTTCGTGGTTCATTTGGGATGTGTTAATATTATCTTCTTCAATGATTAAACATTACAATGAGGTTTACAAACTTCAACAAGTTATAAAAAATAAATTGAATATATTTTTTAATTTATTTATTTGATTATACGCCCATCTGGGCTCTTACATGGATTTTAGAACATAATATAAAGAGCTATCAACAATTATAAGTACATAGAGATTCTAAACCATAGAGTAATGAACAATCTTGTTAAATGTTTTTTCACATTAACATAAAAACAGTAAATCAAAACAATATTATAACACAGATTATTAACGCTACAATATTACATATTGTAGGATTCACCAAAGTGCTGGTATAGATGACGCTTTACTGTATAAATGGAGTCAGCAAATACATCAACAACACCTCCAAACCTGTTACCCAGATCATGCATCCTATTGGTTAATTAATGAGGTTGTGTGAGTGTTGCAGAAAGATGTTACAGATTGTGTCGTGTTCCCCGTCGGTACATTTAATTTAATAGTGGCGAGGATGGCAGGGCTGTCAATTAGGTTGTTAATGATTCTATTTATTACAACTAGGTCTGACATAATTCTCCTGTCAGACAGCGTAATCAGATGCAATCGATTCATCTAATTTACAATTATTGTTTTAACGGGTCGTTAAGTAATATTCTAAGAACACAAATTTAATAGCTGCTTCTTAAATTCATAACAGTGGTTTGGAAATAGTACTGGGCAACGTACTCTGCTATACTCTGTGAGAGTTAAATACCGTAACGATATTCACGTTTAAATATACAGTTATCATTTTAAGGCTAATAAAATGTTAGTTAACTTATTTATCTAAGAACAAATCTAAAATGAAACGTTCCGTTGAGCCAGTACCACGTTTTTGTGAAACGTTTTCTCAGAGATGATAATATTTTATCATAGAATAAGATAATATTAACAAATTATAAGCTTCAATAAGTTATTCCAATAATTTGTATATTCTTTCTAGACTTGCAGAAAATTCAATAGATGTCCCATATAAATAAAAATCGAATAGGTATATCCGAGACACAATAGATTGCAATAGATTGCAAATATATTCGGGTAAAACAATTTTAATAAAAAAAAACCAATGGTTCCTTAATCAGGATACTACGTATACGTATTTAGTATACGTTGAATCTTGACGTAGGAACAATTAAAAAAAAATATGGCTTTCACCCATTAAGGGCGATCTTGGCCACGATTAATCAGTTAGATTTTCATAGTACAGATTGTTCTTAAAATCAGTTACTTTTAAACAGAATTTAACATCAGTCCACAATGGAGATCTGATACCAACCCTGATGTATGGCAGTGAAGCATGGAATTGGCAGAGGCAGGATGAAAGTAAACTGAATGCTGTAGAAATGAGTTCTTTGAGGCGAATGCAAGGATAAAGAATGCAAAGCTGATGTAAGCCTAATGAGCACGAGCTGATTTTTCACAAAAACGGCGCTATAAAAATCATCCGATTATTATTATCATTATTATTAAGATTAGGAAAGGAACGCTTACATGGTTTGGGCATGTAGAGCGAATGGGCGAAGAAAGAAGTGTAATAAGAATATATGGCGCGAATGTGAATGGAAGAAGAAGCCTGGGACGCCCGAGGAAGACATGGCACGATCAAGTTAATCAAATACTGAGTCGGGCCATGTCAGAAGTCGGAATAATGGAAGAGAATGTATGAGACGATGTATGAATGTGAATGGGGCAATACGTGTATGCCTTTCTGCCTACCCTTTGCGAGAAACGGCGTGATGGTTAGTTAGTTAGTTATATACTATTTAAGCTAATAAAATTGAAGGGACATTGAAGTTACGGTGTAAATGCATGTAAAAATGATTTTTTTTTTTATTAAAAAACCTTTGTAACTTTTTTCCACTTATTTATTTTCGACCGGACCGATTTTCGATTTTCATTTTAATATGGAATTCCACCATGAATTGATAGTTTCGAAATTAGAAATAAGTAAATGTATGTGTTTTTAATCCCAAATGGCTTAAATTTTAATGCCATTTTTATAAATATATTTTGATAATAAATTGTTAATTTGGGTGGAGTTGAGAAGGCACGGAATACTGGTAGGGAGTTCAATTATAAGTTTTACCAATCGATGAATAAAGTTTGGAAATTGGTCATTGATAGGACAATGACCAATTTCCAAGAATTTCAATTTTTTTTTTAAAACATAAATATTTATAATGAGGTTTACGAACTTCAATAAGCTATTCCAATATATTGAATATTCTCTCTAGACTAGTAGAAAAGTCAATATATGTCACATATTAATAAAAAAAATAGGTATATCCGAGACACTATATAGATTGCAATTATATTCGGGAGATCTGGCCACCAAACACGACTAAAGCCAATTCAAGCAATGTTTCGATTTTGAATGGTGGTCTTTTACCAGGACGATATTGACAGTATCTTCTATTCTTTAACGTTCCGCAAATATACTTCGTATTATTTTTAAATGAATAAATTGTGAAATAATACAATTTAATCAAATAGTATTAACTCGCGCACGCCGGGATTTCAACCCGCCACCTCCGGATCCGTAGCCAAGGATCGTTACCACTCAACCACGGAGACCGTCTAAATTAGTGTTTGTATTGCGGAAATAGAGCTTTAAATAAAATTTAAAGCACGTTTACTTATTAAAATAATAGACCGATTAATGGCTGATTTGACAAATGCGTTGGATTACTACCCAGGCGCTGTGAACTCATCTCCGTTGCAAGTTATTCTTGCATCATGAGACAGGTAAAATATTTTTCTTTTTGAGTTGCTTCCTCATTACTGAGGATCGTGACCCCCACTCCAATCTCCCTCGTATACAAGGCTCCCCCACTCCTCGTGATCTTGCGCTGCGTGGAGAGCCAGACACCGACGTTCCGGACACCTGCGAAATTTGATCACTCCAACGCATCGGTGTTCTTTCTCTGCTTCTCCCGTGATCTTCTCCAGGTTGGAGTTCTCGGTTTGGCGAGCGACATGTCCAAAGAATCTGAGGATACGCTGTAGGCAGATAGTTGATAGCCTATTGTGGATGCTGAGCTCTTCCAGTTTTGACGTATTTGTGCGCCTGGCTGTCCACGGAATCTTGAGCATTTTCCTCCAGCACCACATTTTTTTCGCTGACTCTGAGTGTCCATTTTTCCACATCATAGAGGAATATGGGGAAAATCAGCGCCCGGACGATTCTCATCTTGGTGGTCTTCCTTATGGCTCTGTCATTACATATCTTTGCATTTTGCCCGTGGCGTCTTTTATCGTGCAAATCGTATAAAAATAATAAAGAATATAAATTTTATCGCGATATTCACTTAAAAAAAAAATCCCTCGTAATCAAAAACTTTCTAGTTCTCTAAGAATCCTCGTATTATCTACGGCCATCATTGTACAGTAAATAAATACAACACCGGTCTAAATGGGCTTTTTACAAGCCGTTTAAACTCGATAAAAAGTCTCGTCTGAAGCTATTAAGCTCCGTGTTAGTGTGTGTACTCGTGTACCGAGTACCGAGTATCCGGTACTTGCAGCATAGAGATGCCTTTTCCCGGTAAAGCATCGACGAGTCATAGCGCCATAGAGCCTTCTTTAGTTGCCTAGCAACAGGCCAATGACCTCTGAGTGACCTTGCGAGCTTTTCCCTTCTTCCATATACCATTTTTAATATTATAAACCTCTTTACAAAATATTGCACTGAATTGACGTTTGTTTTTTTTTTAATTCTTAGCAATTTTCGTCGGAATTCCTCCATATATAATAAAAACGAAAGAGATATGGCATGAAAGCGTGCCGAATGTAGCCGAGCCACGATAAAACTGCACGGACTGTCAAAGCGGTGAAGCGTCTGCGTTTGCAGCAGTTTTTTTAATGGGAATACTGTACAAGAGTCTCAACTGCTCCCTAGCGTCTGGAGCCAATGAGACTATTGCATCCCCAATTTGGATATTTTGTGAGGCAGAAGGTAGTGGGTAGGGGAAGGAGAAGGAGTGGAGAAATACCTGGCTATTCAGATCAGGTCACGAAACACGGCTAAAGCCATTTCTAGCAACTTTTCAATTCTGAATGGTGGTCTTTCACCGGGGGGCGATACTGATAGTATCTTACACTATGGAACGTGCGCAAATAGACTATATACTATTTTTAATGAATTATTTGTGAAACAACACAAATTAATTAAATAAGATTTATTCCGCACGCTGGGATTAGAACCCGCGACCTCTGGATTCTTAGTCGAGACCCTTACATCTCGACCACAAATATTGTCATTATTGGTAAACGGTGTTGGCGATACGCGTTGTGCGTGCGGTTTCATACAAATATAGTTCATGGTTCATTTCTGTTTCTATTATCTATGCTTTCTTTATGACCAACAAAAAACGGTGTCATGATACTAGAGTGGTATATTCCATTTCCAGTATCGCTCTGGAAAAAGACCACCATCCAGAATCGAAACGTTGTTTGAAATTGCTTTAGCCGCGTTCACTGACCAGATCTGAAGAACCTTGTACTGTCCAATATTTCTCTTCAAAATACCCCAATTAGGGATACGTGCGTTATAAACATAATTTTTTATTTTTTATAAATGGAGAGCAGATGCTTTGATTTGTGTTTTAGTCCTCCGATAGTAGGGATCTGTTTTAGACCCAGATTGATTCTGTCTTCTCTTTAAAACAGTATTTATTATTTAAAATATAAAATAAAATTTTAAAAAAACATAAAACACCAATTTTATCTCATTTTGCATGTAAGGTTCAAGTTTTTAACTTAAGAGGGGTCCTAACAAACAACCTTGAGGGATTCCTTCATCTTTTGTGATGAATTGCGCAATAAATCAAAGGATAATGCCCACATAATAATATCGCGTCGTATACGATCGATGGTAAAGGTCTTAGTTTAACCTTTGAGATAGAAATTGCTTGAAAGGGGCTATAGGAACACAATGAAAAAGATTTATGAAGCTGGAGGTAATTTAGAGAAGAATGATGTAGTTCCTTTATTTACGACACACTGTTTTCTTGCCAAAGTAGCCTGTCGATTTCTGTCTTACGATTTGCATTTTGTTTGTTTGTACTATGCTACAATATCCATTGAACTGTCAAAAGTCAGTCTCAACTTTGAACTGTGTATGGTTAGGTTCCTAGGTTTCATGATTTATTCCTGTAAAATCTTAAATATTAAAACTCTGTAACTGGTAAGTCCTACGTCATGATAATTACGCCACTTTTTCTGGCAGATTAATTCCACTACTTTTAGTTTACAACATCAGTTCCGTCAGTAGCATGCAGTTCATACAAGCTGAAAAGCTGTGCCTACCTTAAGGAAATCAAATAATTAAAAGATAATAGACAAAAAAAACAAAAATTTTGACGATTCTTTTATTTTTTATTTATTTAGTTAACTAATATGTAGATGGTTACATTTCTTTGTTTATATAATTATAGTTTTACAGTAAGCATAGCAATTATTTTTATATACTATAATATATAGGTTTCTTTCACCTGCGCCAAATCAAATCAATACGGAGAAATATTCCAGCTAATGGCGCAAAGATGCTGGTAAATTCTTACGTTGTTTCTCGACTTGATTACTGCAACGGCATATACGCAAGTCTCCCCAAAATATATACTGACAGACTTCAGTCAGTTTTCAATGCTGCAGCAAGGCTGATAACCGGCATTTCCAAATACTCCCACATATCTCAACATCTGCGGAACCTTCATTGGCTTAAGTTTCCTGAGAGGATCCAGTTTAAACTATGCTGGATGGTCTTTAAGGCGATACACGACATGGCACCACCTTACTTGGCGGAACTATGCACTCCAAACGATGTCAACACTAGGCAATCATCTCTTCGATCAGCGTCTTCAACGGCCATAGGAAGACTCTCAGTACCTAAACGCAATCCCAATACCAATTTCGGAGACCGAGCTTTTGCGGTGGCAGGCCCAACAGCCTGGAACAAACTCCCTTCATATTTGAGAAAAATCGACAGCTCTACTGAATTCAGAACAAAACTAAAGACTCATCTTTTTAAATTATCGTTTCCAGAATAACGACCCCATGGTGGTGTTTTCGAGTACTCAGTCCAAGGGAATTACTTATATTCCTATTTACCTTCTACCGCCCAGACTACCTTCTTTAATTTCAATAAAAATTATTACACTTTTGTGTGCTTTACCACTGACAGCACGAGCAATAATCATACATGTATTTATATTATTATAAATAGGTATGTTAGTTGTAAGACTCTAGTTTTAAGCCATAGTTGTACGTCATTTTGCAGTATTGTATACACAATATGCACTTGGTCATAGATATGTATTAGTTTTAAATAGGTACTAGGTTTATATATGTGTTAGGTTTTTATTCTAGTTATGCCTACTTAACTTTAATTGTCACTAGCTATAACTTTTAGTTGGTAAGTGACTACCTATAAGCCATAGATGTAGTCACTAATTATAAGTCTCAGTAGTTAGTCCCTAGCCATAAGTCTTACTTATAAGCCATTAGTAATAAAGTTTAACTGTAAGGTATTGGTTGTATATGTTATTTAATTAATTGTAAAGCGCCCTTGAGGTGATTTTCTCACGAAAACGGCGCTATAGAAGTAATCCAATTATTATTATTATACTCGTGCACACATTCCTCAGACCTTCAGGCATCTCATCATACATTTTAGTGCTCTACACATTAAGCAGTTCTGCGATTCTTTTTTTTTCTCATACGTGGTAATCTAATTCTATTTACATTCATAATTATGTACATTTTTACTAAAAACAACTTCACCCATAAAATATTTTGGCATTTGGTTATTCAGAATTTTATGTATAATAAAGCAGTCTCTTTTTTATTGGAATCCAACGAAGCTCTTCTCTCATTTGATTGGATCTTGTATTTTGCCTTTCCTTAGTATACATCTCATAGCTCTGTTTTCAGTAATCTCTAGCTGGTTGAGATTTCCTTCATCAGCCAAATATAATATCGTAGAGCAATAGTCCAAATGCGAAGCAATGATTTTTTTTCCATAATTTCGTGAACCTTTTTTATGACACAATTGTTCTACATCAATAAATTGTTTTTCTTCTATATATTTTTGGCTTTTAGTTGGAACCTACCTTTGGCCATATATTTGACTTCCTCAATGTAATGTACTTTATTAACGGGATACATAACGCAAGGCCATGCATCCACATACTGTATGCACTAAAGATGGTAATTTTTGTACCTCCTAGTTCTTGAAAAATTCAAATACCCTACCTTTTTTTACATGAATACCACACAAGAGTCTCAACTGCTCCCAACCAACCGTCTGGAGCCAGTAAGACTATGGCATCCCCAATTGGGAAATGTTGTGAGGATGAAGGTATAGGGATGGGAAGGTGAATGGGAAGAGGAAGGTGGGGAAATGCCTGGCTATTCAGATCTGGTCACCAAACACGGCTTAAAGCCATTTCAAGCAACGTTTCAATTCTGAATGGTGGTATTTCACCAGGGCAATACCGAGAGCATCTTCCACTTTGGATACAGGGCAATGCACACCACTGAGTTACGTCATAAGCTATGGTGGTGCACTAAAATATTTAATTTTGGCGAGTTTTCTTAAGAACTATGGGACTGATTGACCTAAAATTTTTAAAAAAGGTTTGTTTTGATTGCCTTAACAGGATTTTATAAAAAAATCTGCCAAAACTGACGCACGTAAAAATATTACTAATCCTATGGAAATTTTTAGAGTAAATATAAGGAGAGGGGTCGAAACTTAAATGCCTTTTTCTCAGGTACCGTGGGACCGATTGACCAGAAATTTTCAGTGTATTTATATTGATGAGTTTAAACTGATTTCTGATAAAAAAAAATACAGGTGTCATAAAAATTCGTAATATTATATTACACATGGATTTATTCCATGAATTAAATATGTACTTAATTTCCATCTGAGCTTTATGATGTTTAAATAACTTTGACCGTTTGTATAACACTAAATAGCATTATTATCACCATCTCGTACTATATTTGTACCTCGTTTAAAGTGTGAGATACATTAAGTATCGTCATGGAGAGAAACCACAAATCAGAATCGAGGCGTCGTGCGAAATAATTTTAGATTTGTTTGAGGATTAGTTATGAATAGCGACGAAATTCTTAGCCTTCCTGTTTACTATCCATCCCATCCAGTGGCAGTTCGTGGCCATTTTCATTGGGAATTCAATAGATAATTAAAAAAGAGAGTAAAATTTTCCTCTTCTATAAATTCTGTGTTGGTAATTTCCATATTATTCCCATTTTTCCTTAGATCTAAAGGAATTTTTTCACATCACTGCACCAGAAGTTAAAACGATTCACAATTTACGTAAGAAATTGAAAGTTTTTGGTTTTTTTTTTAATAAAAAAGGTAACATCTTCAGTATTTAACTTATTTCAATAACAACCTAAATAACAATCACGTAAAAAAATCTGTTGATTTTTGTAAAATACTCTTCCGTACAAATTTTTGTGTTAACAATTCCTCTAGTCGCTGCGCACCTGGGTAGCATAAAATTTCTAAAAGTTTGCACCTTTCACGGTTGCCACTGAAACGCCACGAATATGTGATTGTATGAACTATTTCTTAGAACGTAAAGCCCCATAGACGCTAAATTCAAAACGCACGTTTGTGTTAATTTCGATTAGTTTCTCGAGCAGCATTAATACGGACGGCGCGCTGTTTTAATGTGGGGTAAAATTTTAATACAAGTTTGCCTCATTCTATTATGTTTTTTATGGGAGTTCACTAAACTGATCTCATTAGCGTCAAAACATTCTTCCAATCTAGAATGCCATAGTCCCACTGGTTCTGGGCATTTTGAACCCTTTCTAGGCGTGATTCATCCACATTCATCATCTTAACTGCCTATTCACCAGCCTGACTCATCAGGTATTTGAGCTAGTACGGTTTCTCTGACCTCCTAAATTAAATGAACGTTATGAGATCACACTACAAATGTTTTTGGTTTTGTCTAATAATTTACATACAAAAATACATTCTTAAATTTACATAAATTATCAATACATTAGTCACAATACGAGGTTCCTCGAACCTAGAATTTAGGATCGTCGTCAGAGGCGTGCAGTCCATAAAGGCATCATTGCAAGAAATCAACATTTTTTTTTAAATACGACTGTTCAAAAACGAAACGCAGCGCCACGCGCGCCACATCGACCGCACTACTATTATGTGTCAAAGGCAGGAACTAATTACGCAAAATGACGTCATACTCAAATGTTTTCCATACATTTTTTTTTTTGAATGACCAACATTCCCGGGATACGTATAACCTGACAATATTTGAAAATTTCCTACTACCATCACAGTAAGCGGAAGATGTTACTTGTGTCATGATGAACGACGCCTGGTTGGGACCCAGACGCGATGCCAATTCATCCACTGACCGCTCAAAGATACATGTGTGCGCAATGCGCGCCAAGGGACGACACGTATGTGCTAGTGTCAAGCAGCGCTTTACGGCAATATCGTAGCAATCAGTGCCATCTGTTGGTACATCTATTAATTAGAACAATTTTACGAACGAAATAACGATATTATCATTTTGGCATTCTATCAATATATTGTCCATGTTTGTTCAGTGAAAAAAATCTGGAAATTTTAAATTGGAATTATTTTGTAATATGCATAAACAAAGCGGTTATTTGGATATTTGCTACCAACATCGACTATAGAGAGGAGCTTAGCCATCCTTAGCGAAAACTTGCACGAAGGGTGTTGTCTGTGGTAATTTTTTTATAAATCAATTAATACGCTGTGTTTCCAACCCCACAAACTCCGTGCACGCCACTGATCATCATACCTGGTAAATATATCAATAATTATATGCCATCACTATAATTTATTAGTGCTATTAATGGTCTGCCGCATTACATAAAAATATTACGAATATACCACCATTTCACATATATAATTTATGTTAGCTAGAAATCAGCGCCGAATCGTGTTGGAAAAAAATCGGGCTTATATAGGCTATCTTAGTTAATACGGAAACGCAATAATATGCAAGAATTTGTATAAAACCTACAATATTTTTCTGCGTTGCTGACCGGTTTCGGGATATTATGCGATTTCGCGTTCCGTGATTGAACCATAAATAAATTAATGTGTTCGGCGGGCTAATTTTATAATGAAATAAAACAAGCAATTTGTTTTAAACCACTGGTTTTTTTATTAATACCAACCGGTTTCGCTTTTCTCAAGCTTTATCGGGATAAAAATTAAAAATTAATTAGTGTTTTAAAACAAACTGTTTGTTTTATTTAATAAATATGTCAAAGCACAAAGTAATATTATTTTATTATATTGCAACTGTCGTTGTAATTGACGGCCTCCGTGGTTGAGTGGTTACGATCCTCGGCTACGAATCCGGAGGTCGCGGGTTCAAATCCCGATATGCGCAAGTAAATTTTATTGGATTTAGCTTCAGTATCTCCTTGCTGAAAGACCACCATTCAGAATCGAAACGTTGCTTGAAATGGCTTTAGCCATGTTTGGTGACCAGATCTGAATAGCCAGGTATTTCCCCATCTTCTTCTTCTCAGTCCCCTTCCCCTACTCACTGCCTCCAGCTTCACAACATACCCAATTGGAGATGCTATAATCTGACGGGCTCCAAACGGTCGGAATCAGTCGGGACTCTTGTGCGGTAGTCATACAAAATGTCCTTGGATTTATTTGTTTTTGTATTAAAAGACCATTGTCCAATTACTCAAAATATACAAAAAAAATTGTCACGATGTTTGATTTGACACATATCCCTTTACTTAACACATTGTTACAAGGTCACATAAATAATGCAATACTTATCATTTGTCAATTTACCTTCGGAGTTGGCACTTACCGTGAGATAAATTTTAGATACATTTAAATTACCTTAATACTAGACTGACTTTCCCAACTTTTCGAATGATCAATCTGAGGCACCGATCAGCCAAGTGTTTTTTGAGCATTCGCTCTCTTTTCCTGTTTCCAAGCGTTTTTTATCCTAAATTGTCTATGTAGGTGCTAGCCCACTTTCGTAGAATATAATTGATTGACGTACATTTGACATTAGATGTTTCACTTCCGTGAAAAAAATAAGACAAAACGTAGCTTATAATAAGTAAATAATAAACTTATAATAAGTTGGGTTCTCTTCAGTTTTATTTAAAACATACAAAAAACATGTTTTGGCATTCTAAAACGGAAATAAATCTTTGTCATTCAATATTTGAATCGCGATAAATAGATCGCGAACCAATCATGACGTTTGACATTTCACTGACATTTTTTTCTGTTTGACTGTTGAGCGGAACTTATTCCATAAAAATCAACATCTTAAATTGATCGTAAATTTGATCGAGAGTTTCGTTGGGAAGAGCGTATTTGTGCATTTGAACAGTGTTGCGTCGAAATTTCGCTCAATGGGGTTGGAACAAATCGTCGTTAGAGTCAAGAAATTATAATAAATAAATTTAGATTGTTATTCATTGCTGGAATGAGAAAAAAATCAAGGTTACACAATGTAGTCGATTTGACAAGGAAGTGTTTTTCGTTTCCACTTTTCACACACCGGTGCAGTTGCTAGTCCGGTCCTTACGAGTCAGTATCTTATAACATCTCCGGTAATAAGTTATAATCACCGCAAGATCAATGCACCAAGAACACAGTTGGCCTATGAAATACGTGCTTGCCACTAAGTATCATAAATGCATCATAAAATATTTATTATGTTGTCTTTCCGGGTGTCATTTATAGTTTATCGACACACGTATTAACATCGAAGCTGTGCCTGGAATGCGTTAAAGAGATATTGTAAACGCTGTCGATGTATATTTTCTTCTCTCTGTATGAGACACCTTTTACAAGAAGTTTATTGCTAGAGGCAATGCGGAATTCTGCAAGGACCTGTTTTGGTACCTTCCTTATTTTATTTTTGTACTTTAGAAATTAATTGAAAAACTTGAACCAATATTAACAACACTTATTAACGAAATAGTTTTTTCGTATTATTTACTTGATATTCTGGTAATTTAGAATAAGAAAGCAATATTGTGAGTTTTAAATATTACTTTGCTTATGGCTTTGATAAGCCAAAAATGGAACACAGATAACTTCATACTGTCATACTTTTTCGATTATAAAATAATCACAATTTAAAAAAAAATAATAATTAAAAAAATATATTTAATCATTGAAGAAGATAATATTAATCCTAGATGAAACACGAAACCGAAAAAAACAACAGAAAATAAAATAAAAGGTATCTTCTTCAATGATTAAATATTACAATGAGGTTTATGAACTTCAATAAGTTATTAAAAATAAATTGAATATTCTTTCTAGACTTGTAGAAAAAGTCAATAGATGTCTCATATAAATAAAAATAAGATAGGTATATCCGAGACTCTATTCAGATTGCAATTGTGTTCGGGAAGAACTTTGTAATAATCATAAGGATAGCAGCCAATAATATGGGATTTAAAATGGAGGATAATACTGACAAGTCTCGAACTTGAAGTATGATATCGGTGAAGATGGCATAAATTGAACTGGTCTTTATTAGCTAAGTCGGTAAAGCGGTTGTCCCGGATAGACAGAGGTCCTGTGTGCGACTGATACCTTTTTATTGTCTGTTTTTTTTCGGTTTCGTGTTTCATCTAGGATATGTTAATATTATCTTCTTCAACTATTAAATATTATAATGGAGTTTATAAACTTCAATAAGTTATTAAAAATAAATTGAAATAAAATAATATATGTATTTGTACACATCACTTTTGTTGCAAAATACCAAATAGGGAACATAACACCACTTTGTTGTGAAATTTCAAAAAGGAAACCTAACACTAATTTGTTGTAAAATATCAAAAAGGGAACATTACTCTGTTTTTGTTGCAAAATACCAAGAAGGGAACATTAGACTACTTTTGTTCCCAAATATCAAAGAGGGAACATTACACTGCTTTTCTTGCAAAATACCAAAAAGGGAACATAAGATCACTTTTCTTGAATAATACCACTGTTTTTTTCTGAAAAATAATTCCATTAAAAAAACGTGATTTCACTGAGAAACAACACCACTTTTTAGGTCCGTACCCATTAGTAATGATTTTTTAAAATTAATAAATTTATGTTAATTGTTACAGTTTCGTGCTTAACCCCCTGACGCCCGTCCAGGAGACTAGGTGCCAGCTGCAGAACGAGACACAGGCCAATAACCCCAACGCCACACCACAGGTAACTAACTACACCAAAACCCATTAACTCCCGGCTCTGTATCTACGATACCCGGTTGTCGCCAGGACCTTATTTAGAGATAAGCAATCCAGGCAGTTGTTTAGGGCGCCTGATTTTAGGTGGCGGCGCGCCGAATTTGTGAAGACCATATCGATGGCCCAGAATTATACTGCGACAAGTCAAAATCTATTGTTTTGAGATAATCGACATTTCGTATATTCGCGTATGTAAAAAAAAATCATGCAAGGTCTTACTGTTCTTTCTGTTGAAAATTGAAGTGAGTAGGACAAAGGTCGGTTTTAAATTCGAAACAATTCGAAATAAATTTGTATAAAACTGGGTACATTGAAATGGTTGAATATTTTCAGATTGGTTTTTTTGGCTCTCAAGAAGTCAAACAATTTTAGTGTTAAAAACTGACAAGCTCCTTTTGGAAAATAATTTGATACCAACATTGTAATTTACGGTTTTTCAGACTTGTAGCAGTTTAATACTTGGCCATCGATATGGTTTCAATAGTTTGCGCAAACTTTTGCAAATCAAAGAAATTAATAATTGAAGATAATATTAACAGCTCTAAAAATGAAACATGAAACCGAAAAGATACAGAAATGAAAAACCTAACAGCAGCAGCTGAGATTTGACCCATGACCTCATGGTCTAATTCGCCTAACTACGGCTGCCCCAATCCGTCCCGTCATTTTTATTGGTATCGTAGTTCGATTTCTAAGAACTGGTAATATCATCTTGAATTAATTCCAATATATTTTCGGCTGTTACATTTTTATGACTACAAGATTCTACCATAATTTATTTGTAATCGTTAGATAGTGTCTCGGATATATTTATCTGATTTTTAATTATATGGGACATATGTTGACTTTTTCTTCAAGTCAATTGTTACAGCTGTTTGGCGTTCAAAACCATCATCAAAATGTAGTTAGGCCACATTGCGACGACTTCCTTATACGATTTTATTTACTGCCTTCCAATTTTTATTTAGACTGTGTTTAAAATGATTTATTACCGGTAAAACCGATTTTATTTAAATATAATTGTGATAATTAAAGATTCTCTATTCTGTGAGGTCGAAAGCTGTTTTCCGTACATAAAGTGTTTTCTTAATTGTTTTATGATGACGTGAATGCTATTTAAGTTAATGAATTTAAATGTGTTTGGTTCTCTGAATTATTTAAACGAAATATATTGGTTAGGTGTCGTGTGTATATAATAGTGAGAAATGAATCATTTTCCTTAATTTATTAGTTCGCTTTATATTAGAATCATTGGTTAGTTCATTAATTTCTAATAGTTCAACTTCGAATTATATATTTTTAAAATTAAATGGAGCTCTATAAATTAAACACAATAACAATTAATAAGAATCTGTACATTACTTGTTCATAACATCAGTTAGAAAATATATGGGGGGAGGGGCTGGCAAAATTAATTCGTCTAAACACGGGCCTGGCGTACCCCATCCATTATGTATTTCCAATTCTATTTCTTGCTTCTACGGGAGATTTAATCAATGTATGTCTATCGTCTGCAATGCATCTCGCTATTACGGTATAAAAGGATTAAGGCTACTGACGCGGGAATTTTAAAGTAACTGATCCATACAATTTACCTAGCTACACGGTGTTTGGACAATTGTAGTAAAATCTTAAATAATAATAGTAATCATTTTGTTTTTGTTGTTGTTTTTTTTTTTAAATCATGGAAGTAGATAATATTAACAAATCTCAAATGAAACATGAAACAGAAAGAGACACAGACAATAAAAAGGTACTAGTCGTATCTGGGAATTGAACCCAGGACCTCTATCTTACCGGAACAATGCTCTAACCACTAAGCTAATGAGACCTGTTCATTTTACGCCATTTTTATCGATATCATACTTCAAATTTAAGAATTACCAATATTATCCTCAATTAATTCCCATATTATTGGCTGCTATCTTTTTGTATGACTGCAAAGCTCCACCAGAATATATTTGCAATCTAGATAGTGTCTCGGATATATCTATACGATTTTTATTTTTATGGGATATCTATTATCCATAAGTCTAAAATACTACGATACCTTTTTATTACTGCGGGTATGAAAACCTTGTGGGGCAAAATAATATTTTTAATAATTCTTTTAATTATTGGTTCACAAATGATTAAATAAAATTATATATAGCACAGTTGAGGTTACCCACCACATTCCCACCCCGGTATAAGTAACTTATGGTTACTCTTTCAGGGTGCACGTCAGGGACTCTATTTTTTTGGTTCAATGAAGCCAAGGTTATAAATGATTCAAAACACTCGAGTTTACCTGCATAGCATTAGCTTAGAAGGAGGTTAGTAAAATGCCACAGCCCAGAATGGTTAGTACATATTTAAGGTCGACGAAAGTGGCTCTAGTAAGCATGGTGGCTCTGCTCTACTCGTCCGTGTTCGTAGATGAACATGGTGAGATGTGGAGAAATACTAACATAAAACAGTAAAAGTGATAAACAAAATAGATTAAGTAAGAGTACTTAGGACGAGTCATTGCCAGGACACCAGGGCAGTCCGTCTGAAGCAGTGCCAGGTGAATTATTGTTCCCGCCACCCTTTCCAGGATATATATAACACAGAGCAAATAATATATAGAGATGCCTTAACAAGCAAGTAAATTATGAATTAACATAATTTAATCAAATAAAATTTGCTTGCGCACGCCTGCTTTTGAACCAAACAAATACCGTAATCACTCGACCGCGGAGATCGTCGAAATAGTTGTAGAATAAAATAGTATAGAATAGTTAGTAGAGTCTTCGCTAGGCATCTCTAGTACAGGCATGCTCTCCCTTGAGTTTAAAAATGAGTTACCCGCCTGCAGAGCGACCACAAAGATTTTGGTATTACTAGATACGAGACATTAAACTCAAGGCTGTCCTCCCAATCGTAAAGAGTATTATCGTCTAAACAAAAGGCAAAATTCTCGCTGAGTAAACCGGAGTATCCACTCCCACATTGACAATATTGCTATAATATATTTTTAATGCATGCAATACACGCCAAAGAGACCATTTGCTTGTTCTCCCCAGGCATCGAACCGCTGTATTTCCAGCTATTGCTCAACAAAACTTTATATCGCTGTTTTTGGGAAAAATCATCTCAGGGGACACTGTTTATTCGAAGGTCGACATCGCTGCAGTGCTTTCTGTTAAAATTTCAGCGAATTGTTGACGACTTTTTTTATTCTTTATATGAATACCGCCCAAGAGTCCCAACTGCTCCCAACCGCCTGGAGCCAGTGAGACTATGGCATCTCCAATAGGGGAATGTTGTGAGGCTGAAGGTATTAAGGAGGGGAAGGAGAAGGGGAAGACTAATGTGGAGAAATACCTGGCTATTCAGATCTGGTCACGAAACATCGTTAAAAGCCATTCCAAGTAATGTTTAGATTCTGAATGGTAATCTTTCACCAGGGTGATACTGATAGTATCTTCCACTCCACTGTATAGCCAGTCGTACAACATAATTGATAAATAATAAAATGTGTACTTGTGTTAGTGATTTTGTAAAAAAAACTGTGTAATTTTTATATTTTTATAGAAAAAAATGTTTTTTTATTATTTTTCTTTTCATTTTATTATTAGTATACAGATTTTACTTAACTTTAACTTCATTTAATTTCTGTAGCCCTGCTGAAAATCAGCTGCACTCCGGCTCTGGATTGTGAAGCTGAGCAGTGGCCTTTTTATCAAATACTAAAACTAAATTAAATGCAAAAATATAAATATGCATAATAAAAACTTATTGACAAAAAAACGTTTCGATTATTATTATTTTTTATGTAAATACCGCACAAGAGTCCCAACTGCTTCCAACCGTCTGGAGTCAGTGAGATTATGGCATCCCCAATTAGGGAATGTTATGAGTCTGATGATAGTGGGGTGGGGACGGAGAAGGGTAAGAAGAAGGTGGGGAAATACATGGCTATTCAGATCTGGTCACCAAACACGGCTAAAAGCCATTTCAAACAACGTTTCAATTCTGAATGGTGGACTTTCACCAGGGCGATGCTGAGAGTATCTTCCACTCTGGAATATTATTTTTAATTAATTAATTGTGAAACAACAAACATTTATTAAATAAAATTTACTTGCCGGGATTTGAGCCCGCGACCTTCGAATTCGTAGTTGAGATCCTTACACCTCGATCATCATTTAGGTGATATTTTTGCCTTCTAAAAAGCATTCTGTTTATAACACGAGTTCCCGTGCACCGTGGATACTGTAGATTATTTGGACCCGCTACGGGAACTAATTTTTAATTGATTTCTCTAAGGGATACCCTTTCTAGAAGTCTTTTTGTAAAATAACGGTACCCTGGATGGAAATTCCGACCCCTTTTCAAAAGTAAATTAGTATCTTCATAAAATTAGTAATGCTCATTGTTTTTGTAGCATCCGTTAAGAGGAACGTCCGCGCGACCTGTTTCATACAAAACTTAATTTAATACGGATTAAAAGCATTTTGTTTGTTTTTTGGTTTAAATTATGAAATATGGACCATGAAATAAATTAAATTTTCACGACTTTAGAGACATACAAATCATCCAAGTATTATTATTAACTTTGGCAATTATGTGACCGTTAATGGTAAAAAAAATGCCGCATCTACTATGAAAACACAATGAATTGTAAAATAATAAAAATTGTTAAAATCAACGCTATGATGGGCTTAAATTTAAATTAAAAACGTTAAATTACGTTGGACCAAAATTTTCGCAAAGATAATTCAATGAAAAAACGTTTTTTTAAGGAGATTTTTTAAATTTTTTATTTTATTTTATAATAATTACATTAACCCGCACTCAATCATATTTATAAAATGAACATTAAATAATCCAGTTAAAAATGTTCACAGGATGCACAGTTTTTGGTTTAGTCATCAGATATCACTTGGAAGAGATGCTAAATAATAAAAATAAATAAGAAAAATATAACACAAATCAAAATATAACATACAGAACGAGAAGAGAAGGAAAATAAATACAGCACGTTGTTATATTTCTAATGACACCATAAGGTATAAAACATAATATAAGATATAGAAAGAAAAGAATAAATAAAACAAATAATAGTGTTTCTAATAACACCACATTTTTCCATGGCTGACTTGCTCTTTAAAATATGAGAGGCTGTTTATAAAGTTATCTATATCGTCACATTCTATATCATTGTACAATCCACACATTCAAGACATTGGATTGAATTAAGCAATATTGTTATTAAATGATTCAAGATAAAATGTTTTATGTCTCCTCAAATAGCGTCTATAGGGAACTTTGATGTGAATACTACTTAGACAATGAGTGGTTTCGAGGTTGTTGTGAATAATTTTGTATAAGTGAATTAAGTCAGTAGACTGTCTTCTTTTTAACAGTATGTAAGAAAATCAAAGAATTAAGATTGGAGTAAGGTATTTAATCCACATTTGAAGGATAGTTTTTTATTGTACAGATTCAATAGTTTTTGAATATTTCATGCAATGTAGGTTGTTTCCATCTAACACTCCCATATTCCAGTTCACTTCTAATAATTAATTGAAATTAATCGTCTCGACGAACGCAACCCGATTTGCTAATTGATAAATTGAGCGGTAAGCTCCTTGAGCCACTTTTTTCGAGATAAGACTCAAGGTAGGAGTAGGGGTAGTGGTAGGGTTATGTGTAAGGGTAGGAGTAGGGGTAGGAGTAGGGGTAGGAGTGGATGTAGGGATAGGGGTTGGGGTAGGAGTAGGAGGGCGAGTAGAAGTATTTTTCGGAATATTTATTTTAACATTTATTTCTAACACTCTCACCTCTTTGCTTCATCCACATTACAACACATATTCTAAATATACACGAACCAATTACAAGACTGCAATAGGCAAAACCTAGTTAATTGTATTATCTTAATGTCAATACAAAGTGATGCAATTGTTACATAGCTGTGTGGAGGGTATTCTTAAGGAAAGGAGCTACTAGGAAACAAAAAAAGGCTTGAGGGGTGGGCAGGAATCTGGGGGTCAATGTGCCAAGGAGTGCTCGAGGGGTAAGGTTCTTTACCGTGATTCTTTAGGTCGCGGGTTCAAATCCCGGCGTGCGCAAGTAAATTCCATTTAATTAATTTAGTTTGTTTCACAATTAATTGCGGCACGTTTCAGAGTAGATCCTCTCAGTATTGCTGGTGAAATACCACCTTCCAGAATTTAAACGTTGCTTGCCGTATTTGATGACCAGATCTGAATATCCTGGTAATTTTTCACCTTTTCCTCTCTCCCATCTCCTTCATCTCTCCATTAATTCAGCCTGGTAACTAATCTCAATTAGGGATATTATAGTTTCACTGGCTCCAGATGGTTGGAAGCAGTTTGGAGTCTTGTGTTGTATTCACATTTTAAAAAATCTCTCCCACTATGCGCAAGGCGGTGCAAGGTCGAGAGAGCTATGTGGGGAGATCAAAGGGTCTCCTTTAACCGGTCTCTCCTGATCCAGCCCGCCAAGACCCGGGAAAACCCATCCCATAAAACCGGGCACCCCTGCAAAGTCAACATCGACCTTCTAAAGTTAATTGTATGTTATTTTTGTTCCAGCGTTCCGTGAGCATGTACTACATGGTGAAGCTGCAAGTGAGGTCTGAGGGCGTCTGCCTGAGACCCTGGTCCTTCGAGAGGGTCCCGGGGAAGGCCCTCAGAGGCCTCGATAATGCCCTCATATATACCTCCACCAAGGAGGCCTGCCTGGCTGCCTGCTTGAACGAGGTAAGAAATAAACTTAGTCAAACGGAAGTCCAATTACACAAAATGAGATAAACAGGAGCTACAGAAAAAATAGCAGCACATGTGTAATACATGAATGGAGCAATGACAAAAATACACATAGAAATTACACAGACAGAAAATATTCAAGTCAAAGCCTGAACAAGGTTTTGGTAGAGTCCATGATTTTAAACTTATTAAATGATATTAAAAAAAATCGTGTAGACTGCCACAAAAAATTTCAAGGCCCTGGCTTGAGTTAACAAGTTTCGACGATCTGGGAGAATGGAGAATGTGGAGAATGGTACCAATAATTAGTAGACATATTTAAGACTGAAATTATTATACTGCCTCTGTGGTCAAGTGGTTAAGTCCTCGACTATGAATCCAGAAGTCGTATTTAATTAATTTGTATCATTACTACTCGAGTAATATATAATAATACATATGGTATATTTGCGAAACGTTTCAGAATGGAAGATACTCTCAGTATTGTAAAATACAAAAATTTTCTACATTTAACCTCAAAATTCCATCATTTTAAGAATACAAAAAAAACATTATTTATGAGTACCATACAAGAGTCCCAAATGCTCCCAACCATCTAAAGCCAGTGAGACTATGGCATCACCAATTGGGGTATGTTACGAAATTAAATGTAGCGAGGAGTTAAAAGTAGTGGGGAAGAGAAAGGTTGGGAATTAGCTATTCAGTTCTGGTCACCAAACACGGCTAAAGCCATTTTAAGCCACGTTTCGATTCTGAATGGTAGTTTTTTTACAAGGGCGATACTGAAAGTATCTAACACTCTGCAACGTGCCGCAAATATGATATTTATTATTTTTAAAGTTAAATCATGAAATAACACAAATTAATCTAATAAAAATTTACTGCGCACGCCGGGATTCGTAGCCAAGGATCGTAACCACTCAACCGCGGTGGCTGTTTAATTTTTCATTTGTCTTGATATTTAATTGGATGATTAAACACTTTGAAGACAGGATGAAGTTTGTCTCTAAACTCTTTTGCAAAGAGACATGAACCCTCAGGGAATACAAAAAGGCCGTCAATAGTAAAATTCCAATTCAAAATGACCTTGCAAGTCTCTCGGTCAGCCGCCTGACGTTCAGGAAACCTTTTTGTCATGGTGAACTCAATAGCAGAACTCGGACGTGAAAAACAAGCACCTTGTTGTGGACCCTGCTATTAAATTACCAGGGTTCTCTCTCCCTCGGAAAACATGGACCTCATTAAACCGTATCCGGTGCAGTCGAAGCCATTGTGCATATATGAAGCATAAATGGGGACTAAAGGATTCCGAACTTTGTGAATGTGGATATTTTCAAACAACAGAACACACCGTAGAAGAATGTCCCCTTCATCAGTTTCTCTATGGCACATCTGTGCTGAACCAAGTGACTCCCGATGTCGTCGACTGGCTGAATAACCCTAGCATCCCACTATGACCTCCACCAACTCTCCTCCATCATACGAAGAAAAAGATTTGCTAGGCAGAACAGAACTTTTTTTCCTTACGAGATGGCTCTCGGGTCGCGGGTTGTGCATCACTGATTTATGTGATTCAAAATCGATTCGATATGGATTGAAGGAGTATTCAGACATATCTATCTATCTACGGACGGTGTATATGTAAAAAAGGACAAACACGTTTTTTTTCACGAAGAAGTTGAGGATAAATCTAATCCACATATCTTCGAAACAGGTTTTCATGCATTAACCATTAATTATGGATGGCAATAATTTAAGTAATTGCTTGGAACAAATTGGAAATTCATTGGAAACTGGTAATGTATGTAAATAAGAAACTCTCCGTCAAAGAAATTTTATTTGAACCAACTCAACAAAATGGATTCAATAAAATGATGCATCAGATCATTAAAGAATCAGGTTTAGATGAATATTTATAAATGCAGAAAAACCATAATTTTTTTTCATTGTTATGATGTTTAATTCGTAGTGGGAATGTTTTGCATTTCTTTTAAATGTTACTGTCTCATTATTAGTATTAGTGTCTCGGATATATCTCTCCGAGTTTTATTTACAATATTATTTTTCATACTACAGGAATTTGTACCAGCTAAGCTACTAACAATATTATATGATACATCAATAAATAACAATAATCACACAAATCGTATCGCAATAATAGAACAATATAGCAAATGTACAGAAGTTGAAAAAAAAAGTTTGAAAGCATTAGAACAGTTTTGTTATAGTAATAACAGACTCCAATTACATAATCGTAATTAAATAATATTACAAAAATATCAAAATATCAGTGAGCATCACACAAGTTGAGAGATGTAAAAACAGCAGTACAGTTTTGTTACAGTGAGAATAGACTCTTAGTATGACAGTAGAAATAATTTCAAAGATATCCGCAAATAATAATATTCCAAAAACCAATAATAATAATAATAATAATAATAATAATCGGATGATTTTTATAGCGCCGTTTTTGTGAAAAATCACCTCAAGGGCGCTGTACAAATATTACTTCCTATTCTTATATTACATCTATTCTACGATTTTTTTTTTTTTTACATTTATTTTCTCTTTTTGGACAGGCTATCATTACACATTATTTATAGACCATATAAAGAGATGCAGTTAAATTATCAAAACTAAATACGGCTTGGTCTAAGTTTTCATGTATGTTAAATTGAAAAAAAAAAAGCTAACTATATTTATTCCTTACGATATATTGCAAGACGCTAATACAAATGATAGAGTGATTGTTTCCATTATATTCAAGAATGTATTTAAGCTAAGACAATGAATTATTATCCATATATTTTTAGGATAATTAACACAGAATACTCTTAAAAGGGGAGAGCGGCGGGGGAGGATGGTGGCCGGGGGAACTGATCCATAACGTCCTCAAAAATCTTCTTTGTCTTGGTGACGCCCCTGGGCGGCGTGGCGGGACGGTTGGTGATGGTCTGCATGTACGCCAGGTAGCGATTGTCGGCCGGCTTCAGGATCTGGAAGGAGCACTTCAGCGTGTCGTCCACAGACATCATTGCACCTGCATTATCGAATTCCCTTTACTATACTTTACTATACTTTAACATCATTGAGAATTTCGTAATAGAGCAATTGTTTTTTTTTTTTTAATTCGTATGGCACCTTGTTAAATATAAATGGTACAATGTATTAAAGGGTTCGTTGATCACATTTATTTTGAAATATTGACCCTATCATTCCTATATTTTGTGTGAATCGTGTATTGTGTACATGATCCACCACTGCCTTATACGGACTGTCATATATATTTTGCAGTACAATTTTTTGCCACAAAAGAGAACGAACAGGTAATACATTGATTGATTTGCAGATGATATCAATGTCTCGTCTTTGCTTACTAGCAATTTTACCATGGCGTTTTGAATCAGATGTAAATGTTTTATGTTGGTCTTACGGTCGATTCCGCTAGAGACAAATAAATTTTGTTCTAGTTTTTATACGCACATAAAATTTCTAAAAGTCTTACTACATCTATTGACTTTTTATAAAAAAAATAATAAAACGTGTTGTGAATGACTTGGATGTAATAGCTCCAGGCATCTTGAACTCTAGCGTGGTATCACACAAAAAATATTCAAAGCTCGAAGGCTCAGTCAACCGGAAACTAAATAAAAAAAAACGCAATCCACATAAAGTCATTATCAGTTTTTCTAATGCGGAGCAAAAAGGAACCATTAGCAAAAATCAAATAGCACTCAGCAGAAGCGTGAACTATTATCATGTTAAATTGGCTGGAGGTCGTTATTAGGGTTTTAAACATTAAACAATGGAATTATTTTGAAAAACCAGATCAGTAGCGTGACTAAGAGACGTAAAAAATAGGGGCTACTTCCTCACTTTAGATCATGAGTTCCCAAACTTTTTGTCTCCGTGGACTCATTGACGTTATTTTTATTTTACGTGGACCTCCCCTAGTCTACCTAATATTATTTTTTTATTAACTACGAATTTAATTATTTGATTTTACACCTGAGCTTTTACATGGATTTTAGAACATAATATAAAGAGCTATCAAAAAATGCAATGACATAGAGATTCTAAACCATAGAGTACTGATAATGTACAATAATAGAAAAATCAATGGCACTTACTCCTTCTTTGAGTTCGCAACGTTTCGATTATGAATGGTCTTTCACCATGGTCTTTCATACTGAAAGTATATACTACTCTAGAACGTGCCATTTTAAATGATTAAATTGTGAAATAATACAAATTAATCATTTAAAATTTACATGCGCACGCCGGGATTTAACCCCGCGATCTCCGATTCGTAGCCTAGAATCGTAAGCACGCAACTACGGAGACCGTCAAGGATGCATGGTCTGGTCAACAAGTTTGGAGTTATTGTTGATATATTTTCTGACTCCATCTATACAGTAAAGCGTCATCTATACAGCAATTGTACAATTATTAATTATTGTAGCTTGGATAATGTAGCGATAATGCTTAGTTTTAGTTTTCTATTTTGTGTTACTTATAAATTAATTAATTAAAAACTGTGTAATTGTGTATGCACTACCGCACTTTTGACAATGCAAGGCTGTTAGAAAAGTTGCTTTATGAAGAAGTAGAAAGCTCAGGTTGACGTATTATTCTAAAAATCTAACAACATTGTAACCTGGTTTTAAAATGTTGGCAAATGAGCCCAAAACATATACCTTTGCGTGCATAGTAGACTCAAATAAAAGCCGGAAACGAAGAGACATAATAATTTGGATACGTTCAAGTGTGACTAGAATTTTATTCAAGACGAGAAATAATGGCATGTGAGTTGAATCCAGTGTAACTGTTACGGTGCTTTGTATGCAGGACTTGTATCTCTTTTCTTACGTGGACGACTTGCAGTGACACGCTATCTCGCCAGCTTTCTTACTTGTCTTTTGGGTGCCATAATTGATTTGATAGCGAAAGTGTGACGACTATTAATATCTCAAAACAAAGAAACAATTTGAAATTTTTTTTTCTTTCCAAACATTTTTAATTTTTTTAATAAATCTAAATAATAAAGTTCTTAAGTAGGTACCTACTTGTGTTTTCCATTTTGAAAATATTCTAATATTCTACCCTTACAAATCTTCTTTTGAATATGTAATCTATGGCTAATCAGAGTGGTATATCTATGGGATAACCTGAATCCAAAATGGCGGGTTCAAGGTCTTTAATACAAATTTTAAAACTTTATAGCAACAGTTTTACACATTGGATTTCATTCAAAATACTTTCTAAACCTTCTCGGCACTAATAAGAACAAACTGCTATTTTAAGCGAAACCGATATAGTAATTTTTGAGAAAATCGAGAACAGACAGACAGACAAACATTCATTTTTATATATAGAGATTTAAGTAGTTAGGCAGTCAAAAAACTTGCAAAATTTGAATCCGTTAACCGCCGGCGTTTCGATAGCCAAAGTAAAAACATGATTTCTTTGAATACAAATTTTTACATTACGGTGAGATTCAAACGGTTTCACTGGACATTTCTAACGCCTTTGACCGGGTTTGGCACCGAGGACTTGTCAACAAACTGCCTTCTTCCCGTATCCTTGTATACGTAAATTACCGACTTTTTGAGGTAGAGATGGATTCAGACGATTGCTGCCGGTTTCATCTCTTCCTCGTATTCAATAAATGCTGGCGGAACTAGCGTAATTGATTCCTTCGGCACCGGTGCACAGTCGGGAAACACGCCAAATGCGCACACGGTTGACATTTGTCACATGAGAATGGGTCGCTTCTATGAATCTTTCTTGTGTTCAACATCTCGGCTGTGGAATGATCTGCCGGCCTCTGTGTTTCCCCCATCTTACAACATGGGTCTCTTCAAGGCCCAAGTTCACTCCTTCCTACCTTCTAAAAACCCTCCACACAACAACCCCAAAGATAATATAGGTCCTAAGGGATTTTTTTCCCTCAGGGTCTCATGTGTGGAGTTACTGTAAAAAAAAATTATACACACCTGGTGTACATATATTATCTGGTAAGACGGTACAATTTACAAAAACATTATTTTGGAAAATAATGTCAAATCGGGTACTTGGGTTCTTCCCGACCCTATTGAGCAATTGTTGAGCCGAAAATTTGCCTCAACACTGTTCAATTGCACAAATTCGCCCTTCCCAATGAATTTATCGATCAAATTTAGGATATCGATTTTTGTGTATTAAGTTCCTCTCAACAGAAGACTAGTTATAAAAAGTGTCAACAGGGTGAGCAAACGTCACCGAAATTGTCATTATTAGTTTACGATCTATTATACGCGATTCAAATATTGAATGACAAAGATTTATTTCCGTTTTAGAATGTCGAAACATGTTTACTGTATCTTTTAAATAAAACTGAAGAGAATACAACTTATTTTACTAATTATAAGCGACGTTTTGTCTTGTTTTTTGGTTCTTCGGGAAATGTCAAATGTAAAATGTACAAAACGAACAATATGCTTTGTAGCATCATCAAAAGTCAAGCTAACACTTTATTTTTTAATATTTTTAACGCATACGTTTGTGAAGTATAAAATGTTGGTTTATGTATTAGTTTTTAAAACAAATGATGTGTCATATTTGTAAAAAGCATTAACTTTGTGGCTCGCCATAATTTACAATAAAAAACACATAAATTTGTTGTAGACCACTTTGTCTACGCGGTCTACAACAAATTTATGTGTTTTTTATTGCAAATGATGTGTGTTCACAATAATTACAATATCAACTCAACTCTGTTAATTTCACATTGAAAGTTTTTTGGTGTAATTTTATTATCTATGAAAGTGGGCGGGCACTCTCATAGACAATTTAGGATGTTCAACGATAAAAAACGATGGGAAACAGACAAACAGAGCGTTGCTCAACAAGACACTTGACTGATCGGTGCCTCAGATTGGATCATTCGAAAGAACGGCCCTAAGTACGAAAAATGACGCACGTATCATATTCAAAAATATCTATATTCTAAACAAAAAATGCGCATTCATGGGAAGACTCGTTTGATTTGAACATCGGCTAAACATATTAATATAAATAATTAACTCGCTGTTTTTCCTACTGCATACCCTGATTAAAAATTCTGTGCACGCCACTGGCTTCCCATTTTTTAAACAGCAGCGTATTTTCGCAATATCTCTTGCCTGGATGCGGATTTTCGACGAATATAAACGAAAACTGGATAAAACCACGCCTTGCAAGTCTTTTTCCGACTTTGATCTCATTTATATTTTCAAGACAATTAATTGTATTTTCGACTCGCCTTCTCTGTTGCAACTCATCCAGTTCAACATTCCTCGCCGTAGACTCGGAAACAATGAATCGCTTTTCCTCATTCAACACTACTAATTATGGGTACCGTTCTCCACTCTCCAGAATGTCGAGACTTGCTAACTCAAGCCAAGGCCTCGAAACTTTTGGTAGCTGTCTAAATGATTTTTGTCAAGCTTTACGAAAATAAACTTCTAATATTATCCAATTCCCCGTATTGTGAGCAATATAACGCACAATTTAACATCATCGACATTCTTCACAATATCCATTCAAAATATCGAACCGAAGTAATGCGTACGACCACAAATTGATGCACGAGTATAAAATGTATCGAGAGCATCTCCTGTCCCGATTCTATCTTCCTCTCCCCTTCTTCCTTTCTTATAATTTTGTTTTTTCTCTTATAAGTTCCATAAATAAAACACCTGTATTTAACCACTGTTAGCATAAGAAATTTTGTTGGCTTACCTTTTGTTAAACTTCCTTGTATGTATATTTGTATTACCATAAAAGCTGTTTGTTTCTTACAAATGAATAAATAAATTTAGTTTGTCTAAAATCGTTGACAAACATTGTTCAGGCTTTGACTTGAATGTTCTCTCAAATGTATATTTTTGTCATTATTTCATTCGTGCATTATATATGTGCTGTTCTTTTTCTTTAGTTCTTGTTTGTCTCATGACGCCCAGGAAACCTTTTTGGGATGAATGCCAAAGACTGCTTCTATCACTCACACTCCCCTAAAGAGTCGTGGCGAACTCAGTGGCAGACCTCGGACGTGAAAAACAAGCATCTTGTTGTAGACCCTATTATTAAATTGACGAGGATCTCTCTCCCTCGGAAGAAGTGGACCTCATAATGCGTATATGATGCATAAACGATTCCAAACTTTGTGAATGAGGACACATTCAAACAACAGAACACATCGTAGAAGAATGTCCGCTTCATCAGTTTCCCTATGGCACATCTGTGCTGAACCAAGTGACTAACCTAGCTGAATAACCTCAGCATCCCACTATGACATACGCTAACTCTCTTCCACCATTCGAATGAGAAGAAGAAGATCCCATTTCGTGTTGTGTAATTAGTCAATGGTCAGAAAGAAACAACAAAAAAGAAACAAACAAAAAATCTCAAAATTGATTTAAGATTCTCGGTTCCACATAATTCCCTTTCTTTGCTATATGTTTTTCTAATTCATATTGTGTGAAAATTTATAATATTGTTTCAATAATTTACATGTATGGTTCCATTCTGACTGTCCCCCTTTTTTTCTAGAAACGTTTCACCTGCCGCTCAGCCGAGTATGAGTACGGCACCATGCGCTGTGCGCTCAGCGAGGCGGATCGCCGCACGGGAGGCTCGGGCTCCGCGGGCGCCGCCCCTCGCCTGGCCGACTCTCCCGGCACGGACTACTTCGAGAACCTCTGTCTGCGCGCCGGACAGGCCTGCAAGGATAGCCGATCCTTCACCCAACCCCGTCTGGGAGTGGCTGATGATAAGGTGGCGCAGTATGCTGGTCTTCATTACTACGTGGATAAAGAGTTGCAGGTGAGTTTTTTTTTATATTAACTCCTCACAGATGCTCTGTGGAGGGTCTTTTTAAGAGATGAAGTTCTGGGTAGGAAAAGTCATGAGGAGTAGAATGGAATCTGGTGGTAAATGACTCCAGGGATGACGGACGTATAAATCCATTCTTCCCACTGCGGTGCAAGGTAGAGTTGTAGTAGATGAGTCGAAAAAGTCCGGCTGGAGAACTCAAAGAGTCTCCCTCAATCGGCTTTTCCCGATCCGGCTCGCCACGCAGTTAGTAAGCAGACACATCCACTTCCAAGATCTAGACAAACCTGACCCCATGAACCCGACCACCCCTGCTAAGCCATCTGCCTTAGCGAATCACTTGGTGTGACCTATGGTGGGGGTGTCGGTTATTCAATTAATGGTTCACGGAGCGACTGTACCCATATCCGCCTCCCAAGTTAAAATATTTGTATATCGAAATGAATCCCATGTGTGCGTTATGACTTCAGCGACTATAGGACTTTGTGCCCTGAGAAAGCAAAACAATAAGTACAAGCAAATACATTCTAGTTGCGTTTCAGCGGTAAAACGTGGGAGCGCGTCCACCTTAGGCATTTACTAAGAGACCGCGTGCGCAGCGACTATGAGATTTGTTAACGATAAATTTGTAAGGAATAATATTTTACAAGAATCAATAGACTTTTACTATGATTATCGGGTTTAAAGATTGTTATTAAAACACGTTAATTAGTGAAAATGTTATTGTTTTTTATTAAAAAAAAAAACAAATTTGTAACTTTTAAGACACAGACGTTTTAACGAATCGCCGAATTGTATCTTGTTGCTAGGTCGCTAATTTCTGGTGCAGTGATATGATGAAAATCCTTTAGATCTGGGGAAAAATATATATAATATAGAAAAGACTAACATTTAATTATAACGAATTTTTTTCTCACTATTTTAATATCCGATTGATGTCTCAGTTTAGCGATCAACAGTTTCCTCCCTCCTACAAAATGGTTCTTTTCAAACCGACATGGTGGCGGTTTTCACTAAGGAGCGATTGTGCAGTGAACTCTCATTAAAAATATGAGAATTTCACACTAACTTGCAATATAATATAAGCAGATTATAAACAGCGCACCGTTAAAATTCCGCGTTTAATATCCACTGCACTGAATGAACTCAGCACATATGGGCTCACGATTCCAAGCAAATATTTCATACATAAAACAAAAAACGACCCAATCCCCCTGACGATGAAATTAAATAATCTAAGCCGAACAATGTTGAAGTTTGTGCCCAGCGCTAACGAAGGAATTTTTAAAGACACGTGACCTCGGGAACTTTGCACAATAAGGATACGACTTAAATGCTATTATTTTATTTTCTTTGGTTGTAATATTTGCAATTTGTTCATGTCCTTATTCCTGCATTTTTCTAACCGTTTGATTTTAATGGCATTTGTTAATCTACTAGTAAAACGAACAGATTATAATGCATACTTTTGTTTTCGTATTCAAAATTCAATCCTTTTTTTAGATAAGACGTTATATTCCTAGTAAACAAAGTTTCGACAAACGCCGTATTGTCTCAAGTCGCTAGTTATTATAGAACCCCTTCCACTAAATTTATTTAAATTATCTGACTGCCGCTGTAACGAGTACATTTTGATGAAATGTAATATCTTCTTGTGAATTTCTGATCGAACCCCCTGTTAAAAAGACAACGAACCGCCATTGCTTCAAACCAACTTTCAACCCCTTCACATTGTAACCGTGAAGCTATTTTTATGTCGCTGATTAAATCCGAATCAAAGAATCTGAATCTGTAAACAATTAATCCATAGATGCTATTATCCTTATATTTTTTGCAGCACATATCATTAATTGTAATAATGTTAATCATGCATTCAAATCTTCGACGCTTAGAAGCTTAGAAGCTTGTATGAAATTCAATTAATCATAATTTAAATAGTTCAATATCTAAAAATGCATGTCATGGACCATTTATTGTGTTAGGATTTGAATTGAACAATGTCACATGATGTAATTTAGAATGAATTCAAAAATCGTTTTGAAAGATTACCTACGTCACAGAGCAAATAATACATAGAGATGGCCTATCACGCAAGTGAAAGAAGCCTAAATATGAGGGTCGGGGGCATGCCAGGCTTGCCGCCAATTAAATAAAAAGGTTCGGCTTGTTTACAAAGCCCGATTATTTTGTAACAGTATTTAGTTTGACTCTTTTTATAAATGTTTTGTAATTTGCTTACCGCAATCAAAATCACGCGAAACAAACGTGGACGGCAGTGACAGCTGGTGCCAAAATGGGTGTCAAGTGACCATTCACTCCAGCCATCGAAATCGTACTCAGGGAAAGTCTATTATTTCTGACGTCACCGACTTGGAGCCATAATTTTTCTCTTCTTCGTAAGAAGGTGGAGGTCAAAGTGGGATGCTGAGATTATTGAGCCAGTCAACGGTTTCTGGGACCCTAGCACGGTCGATCGATAAAACCTTATATAAATTCGATATTGACTAAATCCGTCATCTATAGTTATTAAGCGGAGTTAGGCGTTAAATATACCGAGAGCCGGTAGACTAAAGCCCGCCTAATTTGGCGCGGCCTCTCGGGTGACAGATAAGCTCCGGTTAATTGTCAATATACACAACTTTTGAAATAATGTCGTTCGTTATGCAAAATTACTGCCTTAAATTAACGGACACGGACTAACGAAGCTCGTTTAATGTTATTATTACGTTCTCCATCTATATTAGTGCTGTATTATTGTGAGAGCTGTTTCGGCGTTAAAAGCCATTTTAAAATTGTGGTCAGGCCACGTTAAGATGATTTATTTCCACACAATTTCAATTTTATGGTGCCTAAAATGATTTATTACCGGTGAAACCGATTGACTGAGAAAATAATTGTGGTAATATATTCTCTATTCTGTCAGGTACTTACGGTTGAAATTTTTTTCCCCGCAGTAAATGGCAATGTTTTCTTAATTATTTTATAATGACGTGAATGCTACTGACTTATTTAAATGCATTGTATTGCATAATTTGCGAAGGTCGAGAGCGGGTAATGTCGGATGCCATCAATAAGCACGTCAAGTCTTTCTTTACTTTATTTTAATTTTCCTTTTTTTGTTTTCCAGGTTACATCAGAGTCCGCCTGCCGCCTTGCCTGCGAGATTGAGACCGAGTTCCTCTGCAGATCATTCCTCTACCTCGGCTCCGCAGCCTCCCCGGCCTTCCAGTATAATTGCAGACTCTTCCATCTGGATCACAAGTCCCTCCCCGATGGTCCATCCACTTATCTCAACGCTGAGAGACCTTTGATCGACGATGGAGACATCACTGGAACCTATTTCGAAAACTTCTGTGAAAGTAAGTGATTTTTTTCTTCGTCCTTGGTTTCCTGAGCTTATTTGTACCCTGTCGGTTTAACCAAGGGTTTATTTAAACTTAGGAAGAAATCTAATTACCTAGAATCATTCGGAATACAGGATTTTCATTTGGGGTATGTTGTGAAGCTGAAGGGAGAAAGGAAGAGAAGAGACGGAGAAGATGAAAGTAGAAAATATATGGCTCTTCTGATCTGATCTTCAAATACGGTGAATAGCAGGTTTTCACCGGGGCAATACTGACATACTGAGTATTTACTACTCTGAAACGTGCCGCAAATAGACTAATATTAATTATACTATATCTTCTATTTACTTTAAGAAAAAGTCTCAAGGATTTTTTTTCCTCCTTTACTCATAATTTCGGATTCCCACAAGGACCCAAATAGGACTCTCTTTTATTATTATTTCTATAAAGCTCGAATATTTAATAAAGAAGAATCAAAATTAAGAACCGAATTTGTCGTAAAAAAGCAATTGGCTCTGAATTAATACATATTAATTCAACATGGTGATTCAAATCCGCTACTTTTGGATTCGCAGTCGAGGTTCTTAACCGCTCATCTTAACTAACTATCTAAATAAATAACCATTACGCCGTTTCTCCTCTGGGGGAAGCAGAGAGGACGGACCGCCAAACAACTCAATCTTGGCATTCACATTCATACATCGACTCATACGCTTTCTTCTGTTATTCTCAAGTATTTGATTCACTTGATCGTGCCATGTCTTCCTAGGGCGTCCCCGGCTTTTTCTTCCATTCATATTCATTCGTCATATATTTTCCTTACACTTATTTCATCATTCATTCGCTTTACATGCCAAAACCATCTAAGCCTCCATTTCTTCATCCCACTCATTACGCTGAAATCAGCCTTGCATTCTTTACAAATCTCTACATTTTTCACACAATCATACATTGGTTTACCACATATTCGCCTCAGAGTTCTCATTTCTACAGTTTCAGTCTACTCTCATATTTCCTCTGCCAGTTCCATGCCTCACTGCCATACATCAGGGTTGGTATCTGCTTTATCTACGGAAGTCGTCAAAATATCAATCGATAAAAAAAGAATTACCGTCGAATTTTTCCAGGTGTAAAATAATAATTAATTAAATTTAATCGGAATCCAGGTCGGATGAAATTAGTTACCCAATGATCAATTCCAAAGAGAAGATAAATCATTTTGGAATTTGTAAATAAAGATTAATGACCTCGCCATTGTAGTATAAATGAGTTACGACTAAATTTAGAGGAAATGATTCTGTTATTTAATATAAATCGAAGTTATTAATGAAGATTTCTTCTAGGTGTTAAATCACCTAGAAGAATTGTAAGATAAAGTTAATATTTCTGTTTCTTCACATATCATCTAGCATTTAGCTTTGAACGAGTGTCTCCAACAACTCTCATGATACTCTAGATCTAACCAAAATGACATAAAGAACATTCCTTGTTATAGAACCACTTTCGAACAAAGAACCGACTTGCATTTTGCGACAAAACTCCACAACATCCTTCCCCCAGATGTAAAACAAATATAAAAGTTTAGGAGTATATAAGTCAAGAATAAAAGTCTGGCAGAAAGAGGTCAATGAAACAACACTAAAAACGACATAGAAGACGCACCTAATTACATAATATCAAAATAAATAAGTCTATTCCGCCTCAGCACAGGAGCCCCTAGTGAGGATGACTAAGAAAAACACAAAAAGATCAAATAGTTTACAAAATATATATTTTTTATACTTTTTTTTGTTTCTTATAAATTGCATTACAAGTATTTTACAAAACATCTAATTAAAGGCCATTCTTGGTCGTGTATACCTTATCAGAAAAGAATAGTTCCTGTGTCTGATAAGGGAGCCACGTTTCTTAATTTGGTAGGTACATAATATTTAATTTGCATCTATTTATAAAATGTTTTGTATGAAATATGTACTTATAAGTTTTTTTTAAAGAAGAGATTAATTTTATTTATTTGTTCTGATTGGTCATTAATACAGCAAATTTCAATGGGGACGTTATTGTAATTTTTTATGGCTTGATAAATATAATGGTTTTTCATTTGAGCTGTTTTAAAATTAGGTGTTATAAATTGATTTCCATTTCTCATAAGTTTGTAAAATTCTTGATTTTCTTTAAGATTTTTATAATAGAAACTTGCTTAAAGATATTTTCAACACTTGGTACTGGAAATAGCGTCAAAGGTGATTTCACTGAGAAGGTGGAATTTTTTTAAAATTTTACTGTAATGTTGTGAAACTTTTTCTAAATTTAAATTATTTTTCTAAGATTCTCTCCAATCAATAATGCCGTAGATAAGTAAAGAGTAATATTTGATTATTTTCACATTTAAAATATTTCTTAGCCTAACGAATACATCCTTATTCTCTTTACTAGCTCTGTGGTGTCTATTCCATTTTAAGATTTGATCAATGATCACTCCGAGGTATTTAATTTCGGAAGAAGAGTTGATTATAGTACACTTATCAGTTTGTTTACAGTTTTTATTGTCACATTCGTTATCATGGATTATGATATTAAAGTTTTGTTTAGGCATTTTCTATAAGGAGAATAAGACAGATATTGTTTTTTTTTGTATTAAGTGTGAGTAGGTTGTTATCAAACCATATTTTTTTAAATATATTTACATCATAATTTTACGTAATACCATTTCGTATCTTCGACTTTATTCTGCAAACATTTTTATACTTGCAGCTTATTTTATATTTCACGTGTTTATTTATATAGTGGCTATTAAATAATTTTTTTAAAGATTTCCGTTAAAAGCTGGTGTTTTGTCAAAACCTTATACAGTGACGACCAGTAGTGTTCTTTGCTCTATCACCAAAGGCAGGCTGTTTGTAGTTTTCAAAGTAGCTCATAAATAAGGCTGTCTCCTTTAGCGAAGTTTGATGTCATTTACAAATGCATCATATATGGTAGACATGCATGCTGAGGACAGAACTTTTTGAAATTTTCCCGAATAGTACCGATGATATAAGCCGTCAAAATGTTAATATTTTAGAAAAATCTCGCCGGCCGGCCGATAAGTATAAAATTACTAGCGCGGCAGTATGTGGTACTCCCATTCAAATTAGGAATCGTACTGAATTGCGTCACATGACGTCATGGGTATTTTGCGAGATCGTTTTACAGAAGTTCAATTTAATATAATTTGTCATTATTGGAGAAATCGAAAACCTAATTTTACTATTAAAAAAATTGGAGACAATGTGCAATGAATATTTAAAAATGGCTATTTTAATATCATCTTTAACTGATTGTTATGGTAAATTCAGTTCAATTCCTTATCAAATTCATGGAAGAAATAAGTTTTTATTTGAAATTTGTCGCCTTCATAAATTCCTTCTTATGGTTCATTTTTCTTAGGGTAAGCAGCAATCGAGCCACTGGTAGCGACGCCTCCAAATGCACAGATAAGTTTAAAGACCCGTAATAATAATTTTCTCTCCAAAGATTCTAATGACAATCGAAACAAATCAACTATACTATCAACACCTAGAAAAAGTCTCAAAGGTTTTTTTTATCCATTGATTCGAAATCTCGGATTCCCACAGGGATCCAAATCGGACTCTCTTCTATTTATCATTTCTGTGAAACTCCAAGAATCAATAAAGAAGAATCCAATTTCACACATTATTTTAAATTATAACGTCCTATTACACAAAGGTGAGTTGAATTGAATTGAATTGCCGAGTTGGTCGTGAAAAAGCAATTGACTGTGAACTACGTGTACACCTTGCGCTGTTTTGAGCATGTAGTTGTCGGGATGCGGGTAATTATGATGGGTTGTATGAAAGGCGTGCGGTTTTACCCGTTTGAGGTTAATGATATGGAATCATCGGCAGTATTGAGTGTTTTTCTAAAAGGTAGTTTGATGAAATGTAGCATTTGTGTGTGTGAGAATGGTACAATTTTGTTTTACTTTAAAAGAAGTGATCATTGGAAGACTGAATTTGAGAAATTTTGCTAGGTATTGGAGGATTAAGTTGTTTTTAAATGTTAAAGTGCAATATTTGTAGTCAATGATGAATTCTGTGACTCGCCCTGATGTACTCGTATTGCAGTGAGGTATGAACCTAACGGAGATGAAAGTAGACTGAATTTTGTGGTATGGCTGTCCGTGCCAGATAGTCTTTTATCTGCCCAAGGTTGTAAATCTTGGACTTAGGATAGATGAACTGAATATGTCAGTGTTAAAGCAAAATAGATTTTTTTAAATACTGTAGTCGTTACAACCGAGTATATTTCTGATGATAAATACGAACGATCTACAGGGGATTAAATATATCTTCAATTGGTTAAGGAAGGCTGGTTTTACTGAGAATTTCGTGTGAAAAGAAGAATGAAATATGCACCCTATGTTATTTATAACTTTGACATTTTACACCATAGAAAGGTACAATCACTTGAATTTGGGAAATTGTCAAATTTTGGTTGCGCCTGCTGCACTGAGTTAAGAACTGGTATCTACTGTAAGAGTGCAGCCACATAAATTAAAATGATTGGAACAAAGAGTAGCATTGGTTGATATATACTGATAATTAAAATGACTATTTTTCTATAAATACCAAATATGACTGTACTGGTTGTAGTAATGAGAATCTGGCGTTTTTATGTGAATGGCACACAAAAATCCCGACTGCTTGGACCCGCAGGACTATTGTGTAATGTTAGGCTGAAAGGAGGGGATGGGGGTTTGAATTCTGAATGCTGGTCTTTCAGTCTTCCACTTTTACGATACTGAGAGTACCCGATTTGGGAGGAGGGTACAAGTAACGCCCCCCGAAACCTTTCATTGGATAAAACATGGGATAGGTCATTCCAAGTGGTTCGCTACGGCAGGTGACTTAGCAGGGCTGCCCGGATTCATAGGATAAGATTTGTTCAGGTCTTGGCGGTGGATGTGTCTGTTAACCGACTGCGTATTGGGTCGAATCAGAAAAGGACAGTTAAAGCGTTGAGCTCTCCAGCCGGACTCTCTCGACCAAACATCGCCTTGCACCGCAGTGGGGGGGTTGGATTTATACGTCTGTCACTCCTAGACACACTGAACTCCAGATTCCTACCCATCCCTCACTCTTTACACAGCATTCCCAAAGGTGACATGGTTCCAGAAAGAAATTGCTTATAGAGTTAATTAAAAAAAAATTAAAAATCTCATTTTTTCGGTTTCCAAACTTTGTTCAATATTAAACTTCAAGCCCGTTTACATCAATCAAAACCATCTCAGCGTCCCTTTTTTAGTCTGCTACAAAGTAGGTAAACATGGTTTCAAAAGGTTAATAACCTTTCAAACATCCTCAAAATAAACTCCTTCTTTCTCATCAGGAGTTTAATGGGAGGAGCAACCAAATGGTTCGCTTCCTGGCAATCAGGTTTCTTACAATAATTAAGAGGAGTCTTTTTTTCCTGATAATAAGACAACCTCTTTATTTTAATCGGTTAATCGACGTGGGAAGATTCGCCTTGTGATTTCGGAAGGAGTAATTTAACTGTTAAGTTAACACTTTTTGTTCATTCCCGTATAAAAAAAAACTACTGTAATTTCAGTGGATGGGAAAAGAGGTCGGGGTCGCCTCAGGAAGTGAACACGCGATCAAGAGAATCGAAAATTTGATTAACGCCATAAAAACTTATCACTTAAAACTTTTCGTAAATTATGTTTGAATTAAATCAAATTTAATAATGTTATTATTAAGTTCTACAACTCTTTTCGATTTTAGTTCAAAGCCACTTTCAAACTGTGGTTAGACCACATTGCAACGACTAACGTATATGCTTTTATTTACCCCCCACCCAATTTTAATTTGGGCGGTGTTTAAAATGATTTTTACCGGTAAAATCGATTTACCTTGATAATAAATCTGGGTTTTTATTAATAAAAATAATCAAGGGAATCTTTACAAGTCATCCTAGATATAAAGCAGTTTTTTTAACTTGTTTCTTACATGAATTCATATTTTTTTGTTAAAAAAAAAATGTACTTTACGCTTATGTTTTTTACATCGTCATTAAGAAATTTATTATAAAGGGAGTTTATAGGAAAAGGTTCAAAACATATTTTTCGGTTTTCAAAATATAAATCAATTCGTAGTATAGAATAATCGAAGTAGTGATTTCAATGATAGCTTTTACTTAATTAGTTAGTAAGTTTACAATCTTTCGTTTATGAAGAAAACTGCCAATACAAAATACCATGCTTTTGCTCCTAGTAAACCTGTATATGACTCAACGATAAAAACATTAAGGATACCATCAGTTATAAAATTCCGCTTGCGTCGTAATAAGAACTGGATTACCTATAGAAGTATCTGTCATTAAAAGATGTTACGTAATTGGCAACAAAAACAAACAACAAATTGACAACAAAAGTGATTAGTCGTTGTTCAAGATCTGTTGATCATCTCCAATTTAAATACCAGTAAAAGCGACAAGGTGGAAAAGGCTATATCTCTACCCTACCCAGAGTTGAACCTATGTATAAACATTGCGTTCTGTATTACACTCGTCCGAATATATCAATTCTGGAAGAGCAAAGCTAGCAGTCCACAAAGGAGTGTTGGTAACACCCCTGATGTATGGCAGTGAGGCATAGAACTGGCAGAGGAAGGATGAAAGTAGACTGAATGCTCTAGAAATGAGTTCTCGGAGGCAAATATGTGTAAAATCATGTGTGATCGTGGAAAAATGTTGAGATTCCTAAGCGTAACGCGTTTGGACATGTAGAGCGAATGAACGAAGAAAGGAGTGTAAGGAGAATATATGACGCAAATGTGAATGGAAGAAGAAGCCGGGGGAGCCCGAGGAAGACATGGCACGATCAAGTGAATCAAATACTTGAGTCGAGCCATGTCAGAAGTCGGAATAACAGAAGAGAATGTATGAATGTGAATGAAGCAAGAAGTGTATGCCAAGATCGAGTGGTGTGAGCTTGGCATCCACAATTGGCTATCAACTGTCTGCCTGTAGGCTGTAGCGTATCCTCGATTCTTTGAACGCCAATGTATTGCTCGTCAAATCGAAACTTCCAACCTGGAGAAGCTGACATTTTAACCTCTAAACGCGGTTCAGGACACTCAAAAGACCGAAAAATTTGATTCGAGTGCGGAAATGATTATATTTTTACGCTTTGATAAACTGCAAAAACATTACTGATGAGAAGCTGACATTTTGCTCCAATTAAATGCGGTTATATTTGAGAATAAAGAATTTTTGCATACAAACCACCAAACTATCTTTAAATATGACATCACGCCCGACCGGCCATAAATTTTAAGCGTTTTGTCTGGCTTTTAATAATTGAAACTTTAACTATGAAAACTTGCTTTAAATAATAAAAAAAATACTGGTATTTTGGTAAATAATCAGTGTTCCTCACTGTAGAATTTGGCAGCCACCCCCAAAATATCGGAAAAAAAACCATTGACTCTGTGTAGAAACGGGCGGTCCATTCGATAGCTTCGCCTATCTTAATAAACGGATTGCGATCTGGAGCACAGACTGTCCTTATTCGGTGCACAGTCGGGAAACACGCCAATCGCGCGCCCAACATTTGTACACGGTTGACTCGTTCTTATGTTCGACAGCTCGGCTGTGGAACAATAATAATAATGCTTTATTATAATTTTTTTTTTATAACAAAATAACAAATAATAATATCCTCACCCGGATTTCGCGCGCTGAGGATTTCATTTACAAAATATTAAATTGATGTGCTTGATGAAATAAAAAATAAAAATACATAATTCTATGATGAGGTGTTAAATCACCACTTAAAAGTGCAGTTGAGTGGATTCGGTGTTAGTCTGTATTTGGTGTTAATATATTTTCTATTTCACATCTTCCTATGTAACATATCCATTTTGATGAATGATCTGCCGGGGTCTGTGCTTCCTCCATCTTAAAAAATGTGTCTCTTCTAGACCCAGGTTTACTCCTTCATATCCTCTAAAATACTCTCCACACTGCATCCTCAAATATGACAAAGGCTTTGAGAGAAAATTTCCTCAGGGCATTCTATGTGGAGTTACTGTAAAAAAAAAATTATCCATTATCTATTTAATAGAATTTAAGTTCTACGTGCGAACATATTATTCAAAAAAATTAAATTAATTCGTATTTTACAATCGGATAATAAAAATTAAAATGCTTTCATTTGTATGTGACTCAAAGTCGTGGAAACATGCCGCCATTAAATCCACCGAGGAGAATTATTTAATTCAGGTAGCGAATCTCATTTGCTTTGACAAAGAAACATCATGTCATCGCGATAATGTCGTGTGGAGGTTTTTTATGCGAATTCTTACAATAAGCTACTTCTTGTGGGATGAAATCTGTCGCTTACTGTAAAGGAGACGCCGTAGAAAGACGCTTTGTAATACAAAACATATTGTTATTATGTAGAATTTGCTCTTATAGAACGTATTTCTAATTTATTTAAACGAAAAATGGGATCCATTTCAATAAGTACGGGTTCTCCATTGAGATGGCAAACTTTCATTAAAATAAATTCTTCGGTAACTGTGACCCATGTCTAAATTTACATGTTATCCGACAAAAAGGCCCTGACATTTTTTTAATTTTTTTAATCATTCGCTGTGTTTTTTCCTGCATATTAATGTTGTTAAAAATCAACAAAACGTTGGCATAATGTGTAGCTGTTTTATATTCATGACACTACATCTTTATATATAAAAATGAATGTTTGTCTGTCTGTCCACGATTTTCTCGAAAATTACTCTATCAATTTCGCTGAAAATAACACAGTTTGTTCTTATTAGTGACATGAAGGTTTAGAGAGGAGTTTGAATGAAATCCAATATGTAAAACTGTAGTTACAGCGTTTAAAAGTAAGTATGATTTTTTTTTTACCTATTCTGTTGTATTGAGGTTAACCCATAGATGTACCACTCTGGTTAGCCACAGATTACATATACAAAAGAAGAAGGTTTGTTTGGGTAGAATATTTTCAAAATGGAAAACACAAGTAGGTACCTACTTAAGAACTGTATGGAATTAAATCAATTTCTCACATTAATGTTTCTTTGTTTCTTTGTAATAGTCGTATTAACTTTAACTGTCAAATCAATTATGGCACCTAAAATGACAACCAAGAATTTACAACTTCATAACTTTATTCCAAAATCAGCTAGTGCCTTATAAGGAAAACTTTTATGGAAGCTTTCGGGCCCAAATATCTTCCCCTGACCTCGAGAGTGACCTTAAAGACCTCTACAGTGACCTTAACAACCTCGAGAGTGACCTTAACCCCAGACATAGACCTCCAAGTTGCACCATATACCATCATCTCTGGCGTTTTTTACTCAGGCCGTTGAATGTGGTAATTGAAAACAGATTACGTACTTTATAAAACGTTGTACAGAGTACAGTAACGTGCAGTATTTGCTGAACGCTACTCAGAAAAAAAGGCGACTGACAAACTGATACAAAATCACCATTATAAGTGAGATATCGGGGCTCTATAGAAGCCCGAGTAAATCTGGCTTCAAAGAAACTGGGTGTCTTGTGTATAGGACTAGCAGATTCTTCAATAGTGACCAACTACTAGTCCTGTACAAATCTCAAGTACATCCAACAGTTCAATTTTGAAGTCACAAATAGTTGATAAACCTCCTTGATTCTGTGCAAAGGAAGGCGGTTCGTCTGATTGACAATCCGTTGTTAACAGACCCACTGCCATCTCCAATGCACATACGCAATGTAGATGTACTGAGTCTGTTCTACAGATATTTCAATGAAGCCTGCTCGAAGGAGCTAGCAGCGTTGATCCCTTCCGCGCCGGTACACGTGCGTGAAACTCGACTCGATATTAGCTTCATGAGAACGCGTCGTTCCACAGCCTCGTTTTTGTGAAAATCGGTTCGTTTGTGGAACGAGTTACCGGCATCTGTATTTCCACCTAATCCCTTTCTACAGCCCCCTGTTTAATCCGCCTCACAACGCTGAATAACCGGGTAGCGATATAGTTCTCCTGTATGTGCTCTGTACATAAAAAAAGGCGCTTATGTGAGGTGTCATCTAAGAAAAAAACCGATTAGTAGCTGGGTTTGCAAAGGCGTCGGGTTTCCACTCAAGCATCATGGGATCAATTCCTCTTTTAGCCACATTGAGGTATAATGTGGTAAACATCAACTTTCGAAATATGGGCCATATAAATGAGGCCAATTCTCTACATTGAGATAACACGGGCTTCAGTCGATTACAAGCGTTTGCCGGGTATGGATCTCCAAAGATTACTACAAAATGCTTACATGACTGCAGAAGTCGTTCTGGAAAAAATAGAAAAAGGCAATGGCGTAACTTTACATCGGTTTTCCCTTAAAAAATATACTGTAAATTGACCTTTTTATTGTAAAAAAACTCAAGTCAAGAAATGCTCGAGAAATGCCGGCGCGTTCGTTCGCGGTCGGAAGGATTCGGGCTACACCGACAGCCGCTTCACGTCCCTTCGTACTTCACGCGTGGGAACAACTTTATACACTACTTTTGCGAGGAACGTTGACTATATATATATATCTTTATGGTTAGCCAAGTCCTCCATCACATCACACAAGAAACATCTTCCACTTATAATGGATGTAAAGCAGAAGTTTTTCAAATACTGTCAGGTTTATAATTTCTCCAAAAGATTAGTATTCCCTTTGTGACGTCATTATTAATAAATTAATTTAAAAATTTATTTTGTATTCACCACTTTATTAATATACATAGATATCAACATGTTTCGAAAGTGGTGCTTTATTCATCATATAGAACACTAATATTAATTCATACTACTATTATTAATTATGTATTCTACATATCGACCCATTGAAATAACAAGGTTCCATCTGACACGGCGGTGTTATGCGATAATGAGCCTTAAATCTGCTCTGATTAGAGCACATTATCGTATGACATTGCTGTGTCAGATGGAACGTTGTTATTCTAAGGGGTCGATATTCCTGATGAAGAAATCATCGCTTTCGAAACACGTAGATATCTGTGTACATTAATAAAGTGATGAATACAAACATTTTTTTAAATTAATTTACTGTCAGTTTTTTTTGGAAATGTGTGTATTTCTTTTAAATACTTTCAAAATGAAGCTTACTGTAAGGTAATATTTTATCTGTGCTGTAACGAGTCTATAAATTTCTGCATAAAAAAGATGATGCGTTCATTTTGAAATGGATTTTAATATATATTACGTTAAAAGCTTTTACTGACTTCTGCGGAGATGTACAGGGCTATTCAAAATGTTGTACTCAACTTCGCAAGTTCTCCTCTGATACTCTTCCTAAACGGAGATATCCAGTTTTGCTCAAATTAGTGGCAACCGAGATGGTTATTCAAAATGATGGACTCAATTTCATACTGCTATATTTCCTGAACGAAATATATATTTAAAAAAAATCAATGTTGTATTAATTTTAAACAGCAGACGTTAAAATGAAACAATGTAAACATAGGTACTTACCTTAAAAAAATTATAAATAAAATATAAACATGGCTATTGCCTGAACGAGTAGCCTCCGTGATTGATTGGTGACGATCCTTGGTCCGGAGGTCGCGGGCTTAAATCCCATCATGCGCAAGTAAATTTAATTTATTTATTTATTTAATGTTCTTTCACATTGTGTAGTATATTTGCGGTACATTCCAGTATGGTAGATACTTCCAGTATCGCCCTGGTGAAAGACCATCATTCGCAATCGTAATTTTGCTTGAAATGGATTTAGCGGTATTTGGTCACCAGATCTGAATAGCCAGTTTCCTCCTAACCTTCCTCTTCCCCGTCTCCTTCCTCTCTCTACTACTTCAGCCTCATAACGTACGCCAATTAGGTATGCCATATTTTCACTGGTTCCAGGTGGTTGGCAGCGGCTGGGACTCTTGTGCGCAATTCACATAATTCTTTTTAATGCTTATATTATTAACAATTGGAAAATTAATAATGCCAATCTTTATTTGCTTTAGATAGTCAAGAAAAATTGTCAAAATATCTTTATTTTCCAAAATACGGGTATATCCAAAATGATGGACTCATTTTCGCACGTTCTCCTCAGATACACGCGGTCGGCCCGGACTCTTTCCTTTACAGAAACATCCAGTTTGCTGAAATTGGTGATACCAATGACAAATGCTCTTTCTAGTTGGAGGTTCAATGTTAAAATGGAGACTAAAGGTATACTGCAGTACAGTTGCCGCCTCACGAACACAAATAACCTTGTGCTGCATAGTAGCCATTTTACTCACAACTGACGCGAAATTACCCAGTTTTACTGAACTAACTAACACAGAAAACATTGAGCTGCACAGTAGTCATTTTGCACACAATAAGGAACTCCAGTCCATTTTTTTTTATCAATAATGACGTTCATACTTAAATACCAGTATATTTTCTTTTTTTTTAAGTTAGTGTTCATAGTTAAAATAATGTTAAAGAGTCAATTTTTATAAGCCCGCCAAAACGCTTCAAATCTATCGCCGGTCGGCTTTGATCAAAACAAGGATGAACTTTATTCTATTCATAGTAAACCATAACTAAACATAAGTAATAACGTTATGTACCTTTTTAGAAACTATAAATCTAAGAATAATAATTGTATTGAGCATTAACATTATCATAATATCCTTATTGACAATTGGTTTGCCCGCAAATACTCCAATTTCTCTCACCAATAATAGTTTTTTTTTTATATTGAACAACAATTATAGAGCTTAAAGTCACCCAAATTATGTTATAAACATGTCCATACTAATTCAAAAACAGAACGCGCACGTGACGTCAGATGTTCCAAATTCAATGAATGGTACCAACATAACGAGGTGTTTTGATGAATTTTTTTTTCACTTTTAAATAATGATTTATAAATTCTACGTATAATAAAAGTTATATATTCAGAATCGGCGTTCGCTGATCTGTATGAAAATAATTTTTTATAGCCTATTTTTCATTGAAGTTCCTTATTGACGCGATGTGGCTGCTTGGCGGCGCGAGAACTCTAGCGGTCGTTTTGGTAACTATGAGCGATCTAGCGGTAGGATTCTAAACTTTCGGACCTCCACTTTCAATTGCTATGTAGATAATTCATGTAACGTATAATTCAAGAAATATAGCGGTACGAAATTGAGTCCATCATTTTGAATAACCCTGTATAATGATTGATGACCCTAGCATGATGTGAAATGAGTGTTTTTGCACTTATTCATAAAGTTAATACAGAAATCAATTAAGGAGTTTAGTGTTTTTTTGTTGTTCGTAGAGAAGCAGAAACGTTTTGGAATTATCATTCAATTCTATGCACAAGTTATAGCCATTCTTAAGTAGTATAATTTATTACCTGATTTTTAAGCGAAGCTATTTGAATGGCAGTTTGACTCAACTTCCATTGATATGCTTGGTGTAACTTTAAGTGACCAGCTCAGATATGGGGGCTCCATCGAAGTCAGAGTCAAGTTAGCCTCTCAGAAGATGGGTGAGATACTTTAATAGTACACAACTGCTGACCCTGTACAAATCGCAAGTGCGCCCCGCTGTTCAATTTGGTCTGGAGCTACAAAATACCTGAAAAATACTCTTGACTGCAGAAACGGGTGGTCCGTTTGAACAAATAGAAAACAATGTTTAGAGCTTAGGCGTCAGGTGGTAATGCTGTCTTTGTTCTAACGATATTTCAATTGAAGACGCTTTGAGGAACTGACATCATTGATTCCAGTGGAGAAACATTTGACGTTACACGGGTGACATTTGTCTCATGAGAAGGAGTCGTTTCTAGGACTCGTTTTTGTGTTCACTTCACAGTTGGCTGTAGAATAATTTCCCGGCCTCTGTGTTTTATCCCTCCTACAATATGGGTTTCTTCAAGACTCATATTCACTCCTTCATTTCCTAAAAAAGACTTTACACACAGCATCCTCAAAGATGTCATGTGGAGTTAATATAAATCAAAGTAGTCAGTAGGTATATTATTTGCGACATGTTCCAGAATAGCAAATACTTTCAGTATCACCCTGGTGAAAGACCACCAATCAAAAGCCAAACGTTGTTAGAAATTATTATTTTTATTTTTTTATTAAAAAAAGTATACATTGTATTCCCAAGAGTTAAGAAACTCACATGCAGAACCTGCAGGACAGTTTTTAGAAAAATATATATACATACTTAATATTTAATATACATAATAAACATTCACAGTACATTTACAACACATAATTTGCATTTGTAATAAAGACATATCACTGGTACATTATAATATAAGTGTACAGAGACTTTTATTATAAAGACACACATCACTGGTACTTTATATAGTTACACATATTACAGAGACCCATCACATCCATCTTACTTTGAGACCTTTCACATTGGCTTGCATTTTTAATATCGTTTGATATTTTTTTGCATTGTGTGTAATCTATATTTGAGCCGTGTTTGATGACTAGATCTGAAGAACCGGGCAATTCTTAATCTTCACCACCTCATTCCCTTATACACTCCCTTAGCCTTACCAACACACCCAAATTCGGAATTGGACTGTTTTGAAAAATAAAATAGAAGTTGGATTGGATTGCTGCATGGAAGTGAGGATGAAAGTAGACCGAATGCTGTGGAAATGAGATCCCTGAGGCGTATGTGTGGTAAAATAATGTATGACCTTGTGAAAAATGTTGAGATTCGCAAAGGATGCAAGGCTGATGTTGAATTTGAGCGTAATGAGTAAGATGATGAAAGTGACCCTTAGATGTGAGTTTAAGGAGAATATATGACGCGATTGTGAATGAAAGAAGAATCCGGGGGGCCCGAGGAAGACATGGCACGATCAAGTGAATCAAATACTTGAGTCAGGCCATGTCAGAAGTCAGAATAATAGGAGAGTATGTATGAATAAAAATAAAGCAAAGAGTGTCTGCCAAGACCGAATTATTCGTCTTTCCGTCATCTCTGTCTACCCCTACAGAGAAATATCGTTAGTTAAGGTTTCCCACGCCAAATGGAATTGTTTTCATAATTTACATGCATTAACGTAGAATAAACGTTTAAAAATTATTTTTTTTTAATCACGGTTTTCTCTGAATAAAAACAAATAATGACATTTTAAACAACTTCTCCCAACACACAAACCGTCCGCTTAAATTGATAATTACGCATTAATATCATGTGATTATGTGATCCATCATGTTTATCAGTGCACATTAAAAATTCTGATGTCACGGAGAAAAAAAAAAGACGAAGAATCTTCATTGTCTCAGTTTAAAGACCTCTGTAAAATAATTCATTTATGTAACCCACAATTCGAATCGCTGAATTTGGAATGCTAGCGAAAAAAATGAATTCATGCTTCGTATTAAAGTTCATAGATGTCGTTAAATGTGCAGCGAACTTTTTACCGGAAGTCGGGTCATTGTTACTGTTGTAATTATTTATAATCCGTCATGATTTTTCTTGTGTTTTTGCATATTTTTAAATTGATCTTTAATAAAGAACGATTGGTATTTCAGTTGTCTAAACCTAAATAAATCTTTCCGTCTGTCCTCGACTTAGGGCCATATCAGATGTCAGAATAGCAGAAGAAAATGTATGAATGTGAATGAAGCACGAAGTGCTCACCCCTGCGGGGAAATTAGTTAGTTAAAATTATTTTAATAATTTGGGAAACGCCGGGATTCGATCCCGCGATATCTTGATTCGTATACGGACGATGCAATGCGAAGTAATGCAAAATCATGTATTTTTGGTTTGAAAATTTGATGGCCTAGAAATATTGTAGATGATTTAATTAAATACTGCAAGTAGAACACACCTTGGCCTTTCGTTTAACCGCGCAATTTTTTGGCGAGTCTTTTTATAAGTCTATAAGTAAAATAAAGTATCAGACCTAAAAAAAGGTTTAAAGTACAAAATCTCCTACTTATGAACCCTTTTTCGGATATTGTAATATTGTTCATTATGGAAAATTATGTGTTTTAGAATTTGACGGAAAAAAAATAAATTATTATAACACGCGTCTTAGTGATGTTTTTTTTTTGTAAATCGAAATATGCGGCCGGTGTTAAGCGGGAATTTCAATCTTATCGCCACCCGCATAAGGAGTGCGTGATTTCGTTCGAATTTTACGAAGTGATCTCCTTAACCCCTCCTCCGCGAATGTCGGTATTACAGTTAAGGTGATCCTTATAAAATGGCTCTATAAAAATTAAGAATCATTATTTTATTGTATCATCGTCAATAACGTTAAATTGATATACAGCGAATATCCCGTTATAACAACACATAGAAATGGAGGTATCCCGATTGTAATCCGTTAACAACATCAATAATAAAGCAATAATCAACAATAAACCATTCATTCAACATGCGGAGAATAGCCTTAGGAAAAACATATACACATCTGAACAGAGCCGTACTGACAATATCGTCGCATGAAATTGTGAAATCCTATCTTATGAAATTAAATTTCCCAAATAGAAAAGAGATTCTAACGTAGAACAAATTAATGTCCTATCGTATATGTTCTATTAAATTTATTTACAGATAGCTGAAGTCAAAATCTAAAAAAAATATGATTCACTTACGGCCGTTCTTTCCAACCCTACTGAGCAACTGTTATGACGAAATTTTGCGTCGACACTGTTCAAATGCATAAACAAGCTCTTCCCAACGAAATTCTTGATCAAATTTACGATCAATTTAGGATATCGATTTTTATGTATCAAGTTCCCCTCAGCAGAAGACTAGTTGTAAAAAGTGCCAACAGGGTGAACAAACGTTACCGAAATGTCAAATGTTCGCGATCGATTTAAGCGATTCAATAAAAAAATTATCAGAGTAGACTGAGAGAAATATTTTTGATATTTTTTAATTTATTTGAAACGCACATTATCAAACAATAAAATCTGGGAAAGTTTTGACTGCCCAATTGAGAATAAATCCCGTTTTAGGGCAGTCAAATTGACAAGTTTAGCCATATTAAGTGCCATTATAGAAAATAGAATAGAAAAAAGCTAGTATTGACACAGTATGGCAATATGATACATCTAGAAAAAATTGTAATTATCAAGTATAAAGAGATGTAAAGAATAGTACAGAAAAAAAGACATATTAAATATCTTTCGTGCAGCAAGTACAAAAACCAACTTTGGTAAATTATCTACGACCACATGTTTGTCCCTTTTCAATTCCTTGGTTAGGGCTTTCAATCCAGTTAAGATCCCCTTCCAAAGAGCTTAAACAACCCAACACATGCTTAAATAAAAGACTCTTTTTTTTTAACTCTATTCCACTTCTTATTTTTGTCCGTGACCGGTTTCAGCCTGTGACGGCTATCTTCAGACTGGTACATTTTATTCTTAAACTGTGGTTATATACAATTTTGGGTATTAGGGGTAACAAACTATGATTTTACTTAAGTAAGTTACTCATTATAATGGAATTCCACCATGTATTTATTAACAGTTTCAAAAATAGAAATATTGAAAAATGCAACACAAATTCAGTCAAGCAAATCGAACCGTGAGATGGTAATAGTAAAAAAGCCATCGATTACAAATCGATTTAAAATCATCGTTAGTTAAGCCTATCGATCTGAACATTGTTAACTTATCGATTTGGCCGTGCTAGAACCCCAGGTTCCGTACATTTTCGTCCATTCTCGATTTGGAAATATTTCCTATTTCCTGAATATATTTCGATGTCCAATCCGCCCCTGCAGTATATATATACGCAGGTAGATCTTTGGCCAATCAGAGGAGAACGTCATTATGTCTAATATAATATATGATTATTTTCTCTACTCCGCCATTCTTCTCTTATTTTCTCCAGCCTCATTAAAGAATCTTCCCCGTAATCAAAATGATTACGCCACTGCGAATCCAATCTTCTTCCATATAGTCATATAATACGCAGGCAGTGGCGCGCCTTGGACTGAGCATAGTTTGGAGAATATCGCAAAAAAATTATGTAACTAAATTTGAAACACACCTAGAATCTGCGACTAACTGGAATCTTTCAAATGTATACTATTTAAAAAAAAACAGCTGATGTGTCGTTTGGGTGCCATAATTGATTTGACAGCGATTTACTATCTCTAAACAAAGAAACAAAAAAACAATCATAAGAATTTATTTTTTTAAATAAATTGTTTTTTATTTTAACATATTTAAATATAAAAAAATCTTATATAGGCACTTATTTGTGTTTTAATATTTTGAAAATATTCTACCCAAACAAACTTCTACTTTTGAATATGTAATCTATGGCTAACCAGAGTGGTATATCTATGGGTTAACCTCAATACAACATGGCGGGTTCAATGTTGTTCATACTAATTTAAAAACGTTATAGCAACAGTTTTACGTAGTGGATTTCATTCAAACTACTCTCGAATCCTTCCTGGCACTAATAAGAATAAACTGGTGCTATTTTCAATGAAATCGGAATAGTGATTTTTGAGAAAATTGGCCAATTGATGAGTGCTGCTAAAATACCTATTATATTTTGGAAAAAAAAATATGTAAAAAATTATATAAATTTACATAAAAAATATTTGTAGTATTGCTTGAGTTAACAAACCACCTTTTCCTCTTAAAAGTACACAGCGCCCTCAATTTTTACCTACTTTTGAATATCAGACAAAGCCGGGTAGTAACTCTAACATTTGATACGGGTATTTCATGGGGAACTTTAAATCTAACTTCGCCTTGGGGCTGGATAAATCGTAATTACTGCACTGCTTAAACACGCCTTAGCGATTTTAATGGAATTGAATTAAAATTTTGCCATAAGAATTTATACTTAGAAATGGGAAGGTCAGGTCGGAAGATGAAATTTCTGGAAACTGTAATTTTTTATTTTAGCGTCACAAGTTTCTAATCACGTAGAGCGAGGGGGTTATTGAAATCTTATTCAAGGAATATTGCGAGGCTGAAGGAAATATTTAGGGTGAAGACAGAATGTTTTCGGAAGCAGCAAAGCTCCAGAGTTATGAAAATTACTCAGGGTTTACAAAATCAACACAACTTTTAAAAATGCAATTTTTTTCTATGTATGCACGGTGTTCGGAAACTAGTGGAATAAGCGGAAAACTGGTAAAACACAAAAAAAAAATTGTATTTTTTTTTCGAGAAAGCAGTTAGTTTGTAGTTTGACATATTGTTGAAAAAAATCACTTTGTTTATAACCATCAAATTTATTTAACTTATTACGACCGACCTGTTTCGCTTAACACAACCATCATCAGGGTAAAGAATACTTACTGTGTGATTAAATATACATATAGAATCAGACAAATAGAATTGTTTTATTTCAATAAATTCTTAATTGTTTAAAACTCTTTTAATTTTTTTTAACGTAATTAAAATGTTTTTAAAATGCAATAAATAAACAGCGGATAGTTACACCATAGTAACCGATTTTTTTTCAAAGTTGACCTAAATAAATTCCAAATAACGACTCGATTTATTCGAAAAATAAAGCTTAAATAAAAATTAAATTATAGCACAAAATCGTATCCAAATGTGATGTAGATTCACTGCTTGTACCACGAGTTTCCGGACACCGTGTATATAACTATTAAATGTTAAAATAAAAAAGGGTATTGATACTAGATGGTTAGTATCTAAGCATTTTAATTCGAGATCTATAATTTAGAGCCAAGGAATTTACCAATCTTCCATCGAGGTGAAGACTTTTATCGAACTTAATAATTTTTTTTACATTAACTACACACTCTCGGGATGTTGTGTGAAGGGTATTTTTGAGGAGAGGAAGGAGTGAACGAGGGTCTGGAAGAGATCCATTTTGTAGGAGGGATGAAACACTGAGGCCGACAAATCCTTCCACAGCCCGGCTGTTGAACTCAAGAACGAGTCCTAAAAACGACCTGTTCTCATGTGACAAATGTTGGGCGCGCGTTTGGCATGTTTCTCGACTATGCATTGGTGCTAAAGGGATCAATGATACTAGTTCTTCAGAGCGTCTTCCATTGAAATACCGGTAGAACAAAAACATTATTTCCACCCGACGCCTATGCTTTAAAGATTGCAATCCGTTTGTTAAGATACTGGAAACTATCAAACGGATCGCCCGTTTCTGCACAGAGTCAAGGGTTTGACATTCAACAGTGGGGAGCACTTGCGATTTGTGCAGGGTCAGCAGTTATGTACTATTAAAGTATCTGCGGGGTCTGTACAATACGCCCAGCTCCCGAGAGGCTGACTTGACTCTGGCTTCGAAGGAGCCTTAACATTATTCAAGAAAAAAGTCATATAGATGCGACTTGTCCCCGCAGGGTAAGCAGAAAATCAAGAGCGTCGCAAATCACGTTTTATTGGACGGTTCCACAACCATTCATCTTCAAGATAAATACCCTTATTAGACGCTGCCAACCTGGCTATTAGCAATCCAGTCGATGTACAGTTTTCTTCATATAGAAGGTTTAGAAATTCTGGAATCATAATTTCATAACAATAGTTACCTGGCAAGGATTATAGTAGAATAACATTTTAGTAGCCATGGACCTATTGATGTGATCTCCGTCGCAACATCAATTCTTTTTAAAGGAAGGGAATAATTTAAAGAAAATTATATTTTAACGTATTAACTAGAATGGGTACTTAACGGTCAGCACCCAAAAATAAACATTTTGCAGGTTGCTAACTCAAGAAATATTATGAATTATTTGCCTGTAAATTTTATACGGGTAATTAGGAAAACATATGAGATTTCAAACAACAATATTCCTAAATTTTGTATTAAATTTGTATTGGAAATTTAAGCAAAACGTTCAAAATTGCTATCACTGGTTTTCAAACTGCGCTTATTTTCAGACATTTTGAAATGTATTTGATAAAAATTTTCAATTTTTGGTTCGAGTATTTAGTCTTTTGAATCCTTACACAGTTTGCTAAATACCCATATAGAATTTACAGACAAAATCTGCTGTATTACTTACGTTAGCAGACTACAGACCCTTAAAATGGTAAATTAGCAACGTTTTATCAGTTTTTCGCAACGTACAATCTAGGTATTATCAATTCTGTGGATTTTGTGATACCCATTTAAACACGCCTTTAGTCTATGGTTCCGATAGTCCCGCGGTAACATCGGAGGCATAATGTGTTTACAAAATCCGTTCCCGCAGCGGTCGTGATCGACGACCGTCACGATCAAATTCCTAATAACGTCCATTTGGCGAAATGCCTGTGACCGCTGCATACCGAAACTGGCCGTATCGGAAAATGACTGGCAGTAATTTTATTTACAGCAACGGTCAGGCAATGTACAACTAACGACAACGGATGACAACGGAGGATGGCAACAAATTGAATGAGAGTTTTTTTTTGCATGGTTGTTGTCACGTATTTCTCTTTGAGAGCCGTTACTATCGTCACGGGAAGATTTCAATTGCTACTAAATTGATTTAATAAGTTAAAAGTTTTTTAAATTTAAAAATAACCATTATTATTCAACAGCTATTTCGCCTTCCGAATGCATAATCAAACTCTTGTGAAGCCACTTACAGACAATCTATTTCTATTTAAGTTTGATCTTACTAAAAAATTGAAAACATTTTATGAGTTTTACTGTAAGCACCTACATAGAAATAATACAAATGGATCGATAATTTTTAAGTGGCTTCACCACAGTGCGATAATGCCTTCGGAAGGCGAAATAGCTGTGACACGTAATAAAAATTACCCAGCAGAATTTTCTTAACTTACTAATAAAGCGATTTTTAAACTGAAGTATGATATATTTTTAATCATTGTACATAACATTAACAACTTTAGTAGGGTAGGGGGTAGGGATAGGGATAGGGGTTTAGTGGTAGGGGTAGGGGTAGGGGTAAAATATAACAACCTCAAAACTTTACTCCAAACATTAAATAAAGATATTATGTAACTTCAACATTATCTGATTTCTAGAGGACCTCCTTAAAATAAGCTGCACTCTGGGCTCAGTAATGTATAGCTGGGCAATGACATTTTTGTCCAATTGCTTAAATTAAATATGTAAAATAAACGTTTTTATTATTAATAAATTAAACAATAAAACTTTGTTTTAACCACTTTTTATTTTTAACGCCAACAGGTTTCAGAACAACCGTTCCATCATCAGTCGAAAATATATGCTAAACAATATTGCAAAATTATGGCAGAACATACATATTTGGTGTTACACAGTGGGGGTGGGATTGCGACTAGGGATTAGTAAAGATTGGGGGAAGAGATAGAGATTGAAGGAGAGGTGAAAGGAAACATAATTAAATTGAGCCTAAGAATAACAAGTTTATAACGTGTTCTATGCATTCAATGCATCTGAGTGAGAATTGCGTTCTTCACAATTCTGGTCGTAATACCTATACAAAGTTGGTAATGAAAACCTCAAACAAATACAACTTCATTGAAATCAACTTAATCATTAAAAAAAAAATCAGAAAGAGACCATAAAAAAACTTGAACGTTTTTCATCAGTAAGGTGAAGAGTACGTGTTCTTTGTATAATTTGTAAATTAATTTCTTTACTGTCAGTTTCGTAACGCTTCATTTGCGTTCGTGCCGAAGTTGAAAATATTTTTTAACCACACTGTATAGTGTACATATATTTTTTTATTATTTGAGTACCACACATGACTCCCAGCTGCTCCCAACCGTTTGGAGCCAGTGAGACTATGGCATCCCAATTGAGGTATGTTGTGAGGCTGAGCGTAATGAAGAAGGTGGGGACGTACCAGATTATTCAGATATGGTCATCAAACGCGGCTAAAGCCATTTTAAACAACGCTTCGATTATGAATGGTGGTCTTTCACCAGGGCGATATTGACAGTATCTATCACTCTGGAACGTCCAGCAAATATACTGTATTATTTTATAATACTGATATGTGAAATAGCACGTGTTTATTAAGGGCCAGCGCTCAAAAAAGGTCCTAAACATCATTTCGCGTATAGGTAACTCAACCAATACCACAAATGATTTATCTGTAAATTCTATATGGGAATGTAGGAAAATGTATAAGTTGTCAAAAACAAAAATCATCAAACTGTAATCATTAAATTCTTTGAAATATATTCCAAAATGTCTGAAAACAGGTGCAGTTTAAAAATTACTGAAAACAATTTTGAACGTTTTTTCTTAAAATTCCAGTATGTATTTCATACAATTTGAGAATTATTAACTTTTGAAACCTTACATATTATCATAACTACTCGCATAGAATTTACAGATAAATCATTCGCAGTATTTCTTGAGTTAGAAACCGGCAAAGTGCGTATTTTTGCACAAAATCTTGACAGTGTTTAAATAATTAAAAAAAAAGGTTTTTAACAATGAAATCCGGCATACATCAAGGTCCCCCTTCGGTACCTGCGTTAAATTTAGCGGACCAGTACCTTTTCCCTTCGTACCTTTGATCGTTCTAACAAGAAGTAACAATGTACAGAGGTATCTAGAAGCCTCTACTGCACTCGGTTACCTCGGGTTTGATGACCGGCGCGGACTAAAAATAAAGCATACTAGGTACCACCGTATTACCATTCCAAGTAGCGCAAAGGAATTTACATCCGACGCGGCATTCTGTGCTTATTCTGTAGTAGGAGGCATTACTTAATGTAATGGCTCAAAATGAGGCATTGCTCGTTGGTTTAATACTAAAGATGATTTAATTTAAATAATGTATGGTATAAGATCACTTCAGACGTGTGTTAGTAATAAAAGATTTGAAATGGACGTGTGTTAGTTAGAGAGGCTCAGTATTTAAATGTCTGTTAGCTATACAAGCACATTAATTAGCTACTTGTTAGCTAGACAAGCTCTCTAATTAGACACGCATTAGTTAAATAAGCTCGTTAATTAGACACGTGTTAGTTAGACAAGCTCTGTAAATAGACACTTGTTAGCAGAGGCGTGCATTCCATATAGACACATGAGCATTGCCTATCCTACTCACTCACATAAAAAAACAATCTATACGCGCCCCCACCGATCGCTCAACTGTAACGTGTCAAAAGCAGGAACTAAGTATGCAAAATATCGTATTCAAAATGTTGACTGAAATCGATACAAAAAATGTAGATGTGTGCGCAATGCGCATTTAAGAGAAGACTCGTTTGTGTTAGTGCCATGAAAGTCCGCGCCTATCGGTACAAATTATAAATGTATCAACCAGTGCCATCTGTTGGTACCTCTATTGATTAGTACAACTTTACTAACTAAATAATTACCATGTTATGTTGGATTTTTTAATGCAATTGAAACGTTATATATCCAGTGATTGGCTTGTAATATGCATTAAGGAAGCGGTTTGAATATTTGATGTGACAGGTAATCCCAATAAACAGCGACCGAAGCCAGCAGCTTCGCCATCCTTAGCAAAAACTTACCACGTCCGCAGTAAGTTTTTAAAATATTAATTAATTCACTGGTTTACCTACTGCCAAAATGTGAACGCCAATGCATGTTAGTTAGACAAGCTCAGTAAGTAGATACTTGTTAGTTAGACAAGCAAGTTCGTAACATGAGTATAATGCTACGCGATACGTAGAAAAAAAAACGCTTTTAAATATTGAGAACTTTTGTTTGTTGGAGCGTGTGATGGATCGTCCTCCTTCCATTGATCTTAGATGGTCGTCCTTCTTTCACTAATTTAATTGAACATTAGACTCCTGTCACCGAGTTGTGCTGACTCTCTTCTGCTGCTGCCTTAAATTTTCCTAACTAATGTGAACGGAAAATTCTATACAATTTTCCTTTCAGTTGGAGGTTTTTCTCCTCCCTGGCTAGTGCGTGTTGCCTAGCCCTATGCTATAATCCAGGTGTGGCGAATTTTCATAAAATTTTATTGCAGGTTTAAAGTTGAATTCTTTCTAAACTTATAAAAAAGGCTGTGTGTCATGTTTTAATAAATTATTTATAGTTATCAGTACTTTAAAGTTACTAATTCAACCACGAAACGATGTGGTGGCAATATTGACCCAACAAAACAGACACGTTTTTATGCAAAACGAATTTTTACAACACGTATTTACCGGATCAAACTTCGGTAGAGCGAATAAAAACAGCACTTAAATATTACAGAGGGACGAGAATTATCATTTTACAAAAATGATTATTTTACTTTAGGATTAATTCCGAGTTAGATTATGCTCGGTGGCTGTCATTTTCATTTTGAAAAAAAAAACTACTTAAATTTAAAAGTTGTTCCTTCCAATATTACGTCAGTCTGTCGTGTTTTGACGGGATTTAAAAAAGCTCGAATTTTTTGTTCGAGCTTAAAGCGCGAATCGTGCGAATTTTTGTTTTTTTTTATATCAAAATCATTGAATAATTTCGTGACTCACTACGATAATGATTGAACTGCCTAATCAACCATCACGCAATTTTTCTTGCAGTGTAGGCGACAGGATGTGATACCATCTAAGGCTCTAATTCAATGATACATGGTTTTTACACACATGCATGTTTTCTGTATCTATTTAAAGAGAATTAAATAAAGACTAGGAAGTAGTATTTATACAGCGTCCATTATTTAATATCTCTGTATATATATAAATGAATGTTTGTCTGTGTGTCCTCGATTTTATCGAAAATTACTCTACCGGCATCGCTGAAAATTACACAGTTTATTCTTATTAGTGCCGGGAAGGTTTAGAGAGTAGTTAGAATTAAATCCAATATGTAAAACTGTTGCTATAACGTTTTAAAATAAGTATGAAAAACATTGAACTCGCCATTGAGGTTAGTCCATAAATATACCACTCTGGTTAGCCACAGATTACATATTCAAAAGAAGAAGGTTAGTTTGGGTAGAATATTTTCAAAATGAAAAACACTACTAGGTACCTACTTAAGAACTTTATTATTTAGATATACTCGTATTTTGAAAAAATAGATGTTTAGAATGAAATAAAATTATCAAATTAATGTTTCATTGTTTAGAGATAGTGATAGTCGTCACAAGGCATCAATTTCGCTGTGCAAATCAATTATGGTAACAAAAAAACAAAGCAAGAATTCACAACTGCATAACATCATTCTAAAAAAAAGAGTAAGGCCTAGTACACAACAGCTAGTGTCAAAAATAAAGTGGTGAGTATTTTGGCCTCAAATCCAAAATTAAGTTTTGTATGAAACAGGCCGCGCAGCCGTTCCTCTTAAGCCGAAGCAAAAAGATAAGGAATCTTCCCTAAAAAGAACGGGAATAGCGCCCCTGGTTAGATTGAAATGATAATATAAGATGGTAATAATAATGCGGCAGAATTAATGCGGCAATTATTAGAATTGTATATAAAATTCGCACAAAACGCTGTAATTACCAAGTACAGATGTTACAATTACGCGTTCGTTTCCAATTGACAATGCCGTCATAGTTCTTTTAGCAATTAAAATGTAATCAAACAAAAATAATTGTTAACGAGATGGGAAAATATTTTTTAGACTTTTTGAATTGCGTGGATTGGAGACCAGAATATATTCAAGGAACAATAAGTACCAGACGCAATGCGCCGTTTACGTGTCGATTTTTAATTACAATTTTTTTGTTTTGTTTAATGAAGGTTTCCTCGTTATTCAATAGTTTGAAGAAAAAAAAAACTTTTAATCGTATTTTAAAAACCGCAGCAATCTTTTGGACAATAACATTTTTAATGGGTAGGTACCGGTAAAATAAAAACATCTTTATAAACCAGAAAAGTTACATGTAGCGGCACCACAAAATACCTGAAAAAAACGATTGACTTTGTTCAGAAACGGACAGTCCGTTTGATAGATTCTACTATCTTAACAAACGGGTTGCAATCTTTAGAGAACTGGCCTCAGGTGGGAATGCTGTTCTTGTTCTACTGGTGTTTTAAGGGAAGATGCTCTGGGGAACTAGCGTCATTGATCCTTTCAGCACCGGTGCATATTCGGGAAATAAGCCAAATGCGCGCCCAACATTTGTAAGCGGGAACTTGACTGTCTTCAATAGAGCCCCCATACTCACTTAGGGTTACACCAAGCATATCAATGGAGTACTAACTGAGATGAATATAAAATCAAATCAATATATATATGTAAATGTGTTTGTGATTTGATCCATTAACCTTTTTAATATCAAAATTAATTCTGGAGGAAGAAGTGTGTACGAAATGAGATGTATCAAACTAACTATAATAAACTGTAATAGGAATCAACTTCCTATGACAAAACTTCATTGGGTAGTGATGAGAATTTGTGAAGAGAACACTTCGTAAATCTTTTATTTTTATTTTTTTATCCGGATATCGCAAAATAATTCAAATTGTCCGGAGCAAGTGGGACTATAGCATGGGGAAGGGAAGGAGATGGGGAAGATAAAGTTTAGAAAGAACCTGTCTATTCATAACTGGGGTCTCATTTCAGTTCTTTAAAACAAATTCTGTAATACTACACGTGAGTCCCAATTGCTCTCAACCGTTTGGTAGTGAGACTATGGCATCCCCAATTGGGGCACGTTGTAAGGCTGAAGGTATTAAGTAGGGGAAGGAGATGGGGAAGAAAGAACGTAGGGAAGTACCTGGATATTCATATCTGAATACTAAGAGTATTTACCACTCTCTTCTTCTCATATATCACACGTTAGAAGCTGATGAAGAAATTAACAGGATTGCTATTTGCGTTCGTGATTTTATTTGATTTAGGTATATGTTGTGGAGTTAGAGAGTAGCATGAGGACAAATTACCACAAATGTTTGCTTTCACTTTTTTGTATTAACCTCTCTCACTTTTTTTTCTGTACCATGTACACGATAACTCTGCATTATTTTCTTTAGTTATTATATTTGCCTTCACGAAGCTTGATCCAAGCGAAACCGGTTGGCGTAAAAATACCATTAATTAGTGGATTATAACAAAGTGTTTTTTTTATTTAATACGGATTTAATATAATTACATTTTTCAACTAGACATCTAAATACAGATTATAATAAGTTTGTATAAATACGCATATAAATTCTGAATGCGGAGCCTTAGTGTAAATTACAAAACAAAATTATCTGCATAGTTGAGGAGTTTAAGGTTAGCGTGCGGACAAATTACCGTATATATATATATATATATTTCTGTGCTAATTGTTCCATTCTCTTTATTTCAGAAGCCCCACTGAGCGGAGCCCCATCGGAGAACACTTTGCCTATCACCATCGAGACTCAGGAGGATCCTACGCTTAACAACTTGACCAGAACTGATGCCAATTGTGACAAAACTGGAACTTGCTACGATGGTAAAGGCTTTTAAATAAATAATAATAATAAACGGATTGTTTTAGCGCCTTTAAGCGCAATTAAAATCACCTGGGGACCTCTACACTTTGTTAAAATTTGTAGCTCCTTTTAAAAAGATATGTTTTTTGATTTAAGAATAGCTTTCAGCCATGTTATTTTTTTCCCTGGATCTAAAGAAGTTTCATCATATCACATGCGCCAGAGATTGGCGATCTAGCAACAAGAAACAATCGGGCGATTCATTAAAAGTGTGTTAAAATTGTGATTCAAGTTAGTCTCATTTTGTGTCCTTTAAAGTGTGCTTGTGCAGTGAACTACAAAAAAAAAGATAAGAAAATAATTCAATCTCGTATTATACCACACTTAAACAGCGCGCTATTCTTAATTCCGTGCTAAAAATTCCACCCGTCCGTATTAATGCTGCCCGAGAGTGACTGCGGAATGAATCCCATACGTGCGTTATGAATTCAGCACCTATAGAACTTTCTGTTCTAAGAAATAGTTCGTAAAAATAAATAGTAGTGGCGCTTCAGCGGCAAATCGTGGAACCGTGCAAACCTTGGTAATCTGTTGGCTACCCGGGTGCGCAGCGACTATGGAATTTAGTAACACCAAATTTGTACGGAAAAGTATTTTGCAAAATACATTAAATTTTTTCTGAAATTGTCGTATTTTAAGTTGTTATTAATAAGTTAATTACTGAAGATGTTATCTTTTATATTTAAAAAAAAATGACAGTTTCTTGCGTAACTTGTGATTTTCGCATTAGACAATATTTTTCATAACCTACGACATCATATTCATTAGTTACAGACACTTTAATGATTCGCCAAAATATATCTTATTAGTAGGTCGCTAATCTCTGGGGCAGTGATATGATGAAATTCTACATCGCTATTCGTCTAATACATTTACTTCCCCTTGTCCAACTCGGATCGGGGAACCAACGCATCGACAAGTCGCCTTCAGGCGTCCCTGTCCTGCGCTACGTCAAAGGCATCCATCCATAGTAGGTCCAGGCTCTCCTCGCACAGCCTCTGGAGTTACTTCTCATACCTGTGTCTGGGGGGCTCACTACTAGATTTCTTCGCTTCGGAATAACAGAACTTCCCGGGAATTCGATCTTTTGTCATTATTAATACGTGCTGAAGCCACCCCAGTTGCGACTTTTCCATGAAGAGTTGCAGTGGTTCGATGTTTAGCTTCTTATTCGATCCCATTCTATTTCTTTTCTCACTTTTTTAATCTCCGGTTGAACTTTCAATGAGATGGTCGCCGCCCCGGACTAAATGAGCTTAATGCATCCTTGTTCTTAATTCCATTGTCGTCACAAGTTAGTAATCGCTAGTTTAATACTGTCAGGCATGTCTTGTTGCACCACGTATAGTTCATGAACATTAGTAAAAGATGATTGTCTTTCATTCCAGTGTCTGTGAACTGCAAGGACACGCGGATCGCCATCCAGGTTCGCACCAACAAGCCCTTCAACGGTCGCATCTATGCGCTCGGCCGTTCTGAGACTTGCAACATCGATGTCATCAACAGCGACCTCTTCAGGCTGGACCTCACGATGGGCGGACAGGACTGCAACACGCAATCAGTGGTAAGTTCATCCTAATATTCGAAGGTTAATTTGCTAACATAAGTTAACTTCCAACTATTACACATTGTTCCACACTCACGCATCACATTCAACAGCCTCTGTGACGAGTGGTAAACGTTTTTAATGATTTATCTGAACGTCAGCTCCCTCTTCGCTTAAGTGATGGGAGAACCCTTGCGATTCCCATCCACCAAGCTACATTATTCCCTCAATAATTATCAGTACAAGCATCGTGTCTCTGGAACGGTTCCATGATAATTCAATACACTTTTTAAAAGTGGTATAAAGTCATTAAAAGTACGAAAAGATCTAATCTAATCTAAACTAACTTTTGCTCGAAGATCTAATCTAATCTAAACTAACTTTAAAAAAAAAAACAACAATCATTATTAAAAAATAAATTATTTTACGTTTGTTGATTTATCCGGTCACCCTCTGAAACGAACTGCCCTCTGACGTCATGGACTAACATGAACAAACCTTGAACATTTCTTCATTAAAAAAGCGTAGGAAAGTCTTTGACATCATTCACATTTTTTTAATTAATTAATTGTATTATTGACTCACCTACTTTGTTGCAACTCATCTAGTTCAATACTCCTTACCGTGGACGCAATGGAAAAAATGAATTGGTTTTCCTTAATAAACACTTTACTAATTATGGGTACAATTCTCCACTTCCAGAATATTAGGAATCGTTAACTCTGGTCAGGGCCTGGAAAATGTTGGTAGAAGTCTAAATGATTTTTGCTAGGCTTTACGAAATTAGACCTCGAAGATTATCATTTAATATCTCTAACATCCTGGACTCTACCAAAACCTTGTTCGGGCTTTGACTTCTCTCAAATGTATATTTTTGCCATTGCTTCATTCATGTATTAAGTATGTGCTGTTCTTTTTCTGTAGCTCTTGTTTATCTCGTGTGCATTTTGTGTAACTGGATAAGGGTCCATTTATATAAAAATAAATAAATAAATTATATGCATCATGATATACTCGATTCATTAACTATACGGAATCCGACAAAGCCTCGATGAACCACAGCGACATTTTCAGTGGAAAGGCAAACATATCACACGATTTCAACATTGCAAACATTAATTTTATTAAAAAAAAAAACTAGATGATGTGTACATGGCCTTGCTAGGGATTTTTGTTTTTGTTTTTATAAAGTTGTGAATTCTTGCTTGTTGTTTGGGTGCTATAATTGAATTGACATCGAAAGTTATGCCTTGTGACGACTATTATTATCTCTAAATAAGTAATTAATTTGCAAATTTTATTTCATTCCAAACATTTATTTTTTCGAAAACAAATCTAAATAATAAAGTTCTATATAGGTACCTACTTGTGATTTCATTTTGAAATTATTCTACCCAAACCAACCCTCTTATTTTGAATATGTAATCTGTGGCTAACCAAAGTGGTAGTAGTAGTTGGTTCAATGTTCTTCGTACTAATTTTAAAACGTTATAGCAACAGTTTAACATGCTGGATTTCATTCAACTAAACCTTCCCGGCACTAATAAGAATAAACTGTGCTATTCAGTGAAGCCGGTCGAGTAATTTTCGAGAAAATCGAGGACAGACAAACGGACAAACATTAATTTTTATATATAGAGATAACACTAAGTTCAATGTTTTGCCAGCAAAATAAGACAACGTATACTTTTTCTAAGAGATCAAACACGAAATGGTATTGTACTGAACAAACGGATATGGCCAAATTCACAATAATAAACGGTGCCTTCTTTAACATTCTGATGTGAACCCAAAACGCTGTTATTAAGCCGAAAAAAGCAAGGAAACTCCCGATTTTTATTAAAAAGGGGACAGTGGGGGACTTAGACGCAATTATTTGGGCGGCACGCAAAATAAATTAAAACGAAAAAAAAAATTTCATGAAAACTCTTTCTTGGTAATATTGTTAAACTGTCAATTTTGGAAGTCAAACATAACCTTAGAATTTTTTTATTGTTAAACTAGCAAGTGTACCCGGCATTGAGAGGGATTTTTTTTTTAATAAAGTTATGAAGTTGTGAATTCTAGCTTGTCGTTTGGATGCCATAATTGATTTGACAGCGAAAGTAATGCCTTGTGACGACTATTACTATATCTAAACGAAGCTATATTTATTAATTGATAAACTAAAGTTCTTAAAAACTTAAGACAAGATTTTTGTGCATAGCGCAAAGGGTAACAATTATTTTTATAAACAATAATATAATAAAAATAATAATAAAATATAATAAAAACAGTAATTATTGAATGAAACACTAGTATATATTGATTAATTTGGCGGGTTTGCGATAAGCCGACGTAGCTCAACGGTAGAGCATCTGACCGGACATCAGAAGGGTGCAGGTTCGAGTCCTGTCGGCGACATTTATCTTTGCTCGGAAAGGTTTTTTTCAATTTGGATGAGTGTTTCAGGCTTATAATTATTGTTTATAAAAATAATTGAAGATATATTTATTTGAAAATTTTAATTCCATTCCAAACATTTATTTTTTCAAAATGTAACTAAATAATAAAGTTCTTATGGCGGTACCTATTTGTGTTTTCCATTTTGAAAATATTCTACCCAAACAAACATTCTTATTTTGAATATGTAATCTCTGGCTAACCAGAGTGGTATATCTATGGACTAACCTCAATACAGTATGGCGGTTTCAATGGTTTTCATACTAATTTTAAACCGTTATTGCTTAATTATCGAATCTATTTATTTGATCATACGCTCATCTGGGCTTTCATATCGATTTTTAGAAAATAATGTAATGTCCTAATTATAAGTACATAGAGATTTTAAATCATAAAGTAATTATAAACAACGTACTTAAAACATTTAACAGCGACATAAAATAGACTATTAAAATAATTCATAACACAAATCAATAAAGCTACATTATCCACGCTACAATAATTAATTCTATAATTCATCAAAGTGCTGGGATAATAAATAACGCGTTATTTTATAAATGGAGTCAGCAAATATATCAACAATACCTCCAACTTGTTGCCCAAATCGTTCATCCTATTGGTTAGTGAGTATGACCGATAGTTGGTTGTGCACGTGTTGCAGAAAAATTTTACATTTTGTCTTGTGTTCCTCGTCGGTACATGTAATTTAATAGTGGCGACGATGGCAGGGCTGTCAACTATGCAGTCAATGACTATATAATACAACTAGATCTGAAATAATTCTCCTGTCAGACAGCGTAATCAGATGCAATCAATTCATCAAACTTAGTGTTTTTAATTGGAAATTTGAGCTTAAAATTTATATATTTACGTAATTTATGCTGAATTATGTGGTAGGTCCCCTGGGCCCACTGTGTTGCTGAGCCGGCCCTGACGTTTAGGTCTACCGATTGGTCACGCTACCAAAATTCAATTGCAAACTGACAATTCCCACTTGTAAAGTTTGGCGTAACGACTTACCACCGTGATACAATCAATTGATTATCGCCAGTCTATCTCACTTAGTTAGAAAAAACTACATCTCGGGAGTCACGACTTATCTGGGAAGATTTTCCGTGATTTTGTAATAAAACAGATGTTTACAGATTTTATTGCTGCGTTTTTAACAATGCGGCACTTTCTAAAGGATTTTATTTATTTACTGGTTGTTTTACCCGTGAATAATCACGGGATGTAACTGATTAGTAGAGAGAAACCTGAAAATTTCGCGTTTGCGATAAAGCGAATTTCGTTATTTTAATGTAAATAACGGGAATTTTCGTATTTTTCTAGCGATATTATGGTATTTCAAAATAAGGAAGAAATATTATTGGTTCTAAATATTTCTTTGTCTGTGGTTTTGACAAGCTTGAATAGCCATAAAAAGAATGCAGCTTACTTCATGTCGAAAACGCCGCGTACTGTACCTAATTTTTTCTAAAATTAAAATATAAATAGAAATTATAGCTAGTAATAAAAAAAGTGTCTCATTTAAGAAAATTTTAAATTATTTTATGTATATTCCTGTTTTCGTGTTTAATTTGTGGAACTCCATTTAATTTAAAAAAAAAAATAAGTTAATCAAATTTAATTATATTATTATTAAGGTGTGCAAATATTTTAGTTTTTTTTATTATTGTGACAACTGTTTCGGTGTTCAAGGCCATTTTCACACTGCGGTAAGGCCACGTTGAGACACTTATTTATATGATTCTATTTACCCCCACCCAATTTCATTTTTTATGGTGCCTAAAATGATTTATTACTGGGAAAACCGATAATTTATTATTGTTTACTGATTAATGTATTCTCCATTCTGTGAGGTACTTACATTTGTAATCTGTTTTCTCCGCATTAAACTCAATATTTTCTTAATTGATTTATAATGACGTGAAAGCTATTGGGCTTGTGTCATATTGTTTAGGTCATGCGTTATATTGTTTAGGTCTTCTGAACATACTGAGTAGTGGGGAATAAATAATTTCCCTTACTTTATCAATTAATGTTATATTGGGATCAGTCGTTTATTTATTAATTTCCAGTTGTTCAAAGTGAATTTAATCTAAGGCCTTTCTTTCTAAATGTAAGGGTTTAGGCTCGTTGTTGTCAAGTGGGACGTGATTATTCAGCAAGAGATGTTCTGTAATAATAACATTATTAAATAAAGATAAAATACATATACCACCTTTGTTGCAAAATATCAAAATGAGAACATAACACCATTTTTGTTGCAAATTACCAAAAAGGGAACAAACACCACTTTTATTGCCAAATACCACCGAATTTGCCAAAAAATAATACCACTTTTTTCAAAGATAACGCGAATTTCATTTGGTGATTCATGATTTGTTTGTTGCAAGAAGTTTACGATTGCATTCCTTTGGCATTGTTTTTGAGAGGCTTAGAAAAGTGTCTTGTTATAGTATACTTCCATAATATAGAAATGTTCGAGAGTGGTAGATACTCTCAGTATCGCCCTGGTAAAAAACCACTATTCTGAACATACAGATTTTAAACATAAATCCTTCGATTGAATCATTGAAATCGTTTTGTAGAACACTTTTTCAATAATTTGGTTGCTCGAATGGAGGATCGTTTAACTCAATTACATGTTATATTATACTATCCCATATTAGAAAAGTGATAGCTAATATTTGTGTTTGTTTCCTTCATCAGACTGGAGTGTACTCCAACACCGTGGTACTGCAGCATCACAGCGTGGTGATGACCAAAGCTGACAAGATCTACAGAGTCAAGTGCACCTATGATATGAGCTCAAGGAATATAACATTCGGCATGATGCCTGTTAGGTATGATCACAAGACATTTTTTTTTTGTGCCTTTGTAAGTAATGTCTTCTCTCCGTATTTTCTGGTGTTCCCCAAGGGCCAATCGTAGGGTCACTTCAATCTTACATTTCTGATTTTGTAGAACGTAAGTAAACAATACCAACTCAGGACCTTTTAAAAACATATAATAACATTCCCGGGTTAAGAATAATCTGACAATATTGGAAAATCTTCTACTACCATCACACTAAGCGGAAAATTAAAATGATTTGTACAATTGTGAGCTGATTTTTTATACATTATTTTGAGCGAAAGGTAATTTTTCAATACAAAGTTTAGGTTTTTCTGGTGTTCCCCGAGGATCAATCTTAGGACCACTCCAATTTTCTGTTTTTGTTTTGGAGAGTACAAGCCTATAGTAAAGAATATCAACTTAAATGTATTTTTTTTGGTTTCTAATTAAAAATGATTATTAGACCATTTCCATTTTCTGTTTTTATTTTGGGCAGTATAAATCTCTATTTACTACCGAAAACGGTGTCGAGAAGTCGAAGTATGATTAATTTAATAATCAAAATGACGGGATGGATTGGGGTAGCCGTAGCTCAGTTGGCATAGAACCCAAACATTTTCCAGCATTTTCGAAGTTTTATAAGAGTCTTATGAGTTGTCCTAACTAAGTATGTTCATGTTCAAGGGATCCTGAGATGATCTCCATCACATCAGCTCCAGAGGCGCCTCCTCCAAGGATCCGTATCCTGGACGCCCGCAGCCGAGAAGTGGAAACTGTGCGCATTGGAGACAAGCTCACCTTCAGAATCGAGATCCCCGAAGACAGTAAGTATTCACCAGATCAAACTCGAAATAAAACCATGTGGTTTTCCTTTGGAGCCCAAAAATAGATGAAGGTTCCCCAAATATATTGAGATTCTGAAATAGTTCTTTTCTGAAACCAAAAAATCTGTAAAGTTTTTTTTTTGTTTTAATTGTTATATAAATCAAATTTAATAAAGTTATTGTCAAGTTCTGCAAGTATTTTAGTTCTTTATTATTGTGATAGCTGTTTTGGCGTTCAAAGCCATTTTCAAACTGTGGTTAGACAACGATGAGACGATTTATTTATTTATTTGCCTAAAATGATTTATTACCGGTGAAACTGATTTACCATGAAAATAATTGTAATAATAGATTCTCTATTATGTGAGGAACTTACATTTGAAATCTATTTTCCCCTGCATTAAATGATACTGTTTTATTATATGTTTTATAATGACGTGAATGCTATTGACTTATTTAAATGTGTTATATTTTATAGGTCTTGTGAACATCCTGAGTAGTGGGGAATAAATAATTTTCCATACTTTATTAATTAATGTTATATTAGGATCATTCGTTCATTTATTAATTTCCAATTGTTCATAAAAAATTAATCTATGACCCTTTCTTTCTATATATGCGAGGGTTTAGGATGATTGTTATCACGCGGTGACGTCTACGTGATTATACACTAAGAGATATTCTGCAAATTTTGTAACGTTACGCTACCGATATTGGACAGACGGGACGGGGAAGGGCTTTCTCAACTAGAACATATACGATGTTACAATTATAAAAGATTTTTTTAAAATTAGCAGTAATGGTAATTATGTGTTTTTTTACTTTTAGCTCCCTATGGCATCTTCGCCCGCAGCTGTGTTGCCATGGCTAAGGATTCCAAGAGCACTTTCCAGATTATCGACGATGAAGGGTAAGGAATTATATAAAATACTCGTTTTTATTAATTTATATTTATGAACAGATAATAATTACAACATAAGCAATATTTAAGTACTGTAAATTATTCATATATAACAGTGTATCGTGAACGCCTCACTAGGAGAACCTGTACTGAGATGTTTACGTATCTATGATACAGTAATATTGTGAATTGATTATACAAGTTGCAAAAATTGCAATTAACAATTACATTTAATGTACTTAAATGTTGTCACGTTATGTTTGATTTGGTGTAATTAAGTTATGAAAAAATTCTGTTCCTTTTGTTTTTATCCAGATCGAGATTTTAAGTTTTATTAGATGTGTTTGCGTATTCTCTCTAGTTTGTTTTAAAGATGTAGGCATGTTTTTATTTATTTTTAATTTTGTTTCAATTCATATTTTTTCATTTAGTTCATAAAATTTTACAAGGCTAATAAGACAATTTTTAATGTTTTTATTAGTCCTCCTCACTAGGGGTTCCTGTGCTGAGGCGGACTAGGTTTTATTTAAAAACTGATTATCCAGCATCTTGCAGTTCTTTTCAAGATGCTGGATAACTCCTCTTCTTTGATTTCTTTGAGCCAAGTTTCGATTTGAATTTTAAAATAATTTTCCATTTCTGTTTTTTTTTTTTTATGGCCGGTGGAAGTGAATTATATAGCGTAGTGGAGAGATATTTGTAGTTCCCTTCTGATTATATAGTTAAATTGGATAGTATTTAAAATGTCTTTGTCTTTTGTGGGTGGTATATTTTAATGGAATATTAAGGGTGTAGTTTGTTGAAGATCTTGTTAAAGTAATTGATTAGGTTTGTAGGGGATATGAAGATTAGATTTGAAGAGATGAAGGATTGTAAATTTAGCGTAAAGTTGTCTAACTGTCATAACGTCTAAAAGCTTGAAAATCTCAGCAGAATATCTAAAGAATGGTACTTGAAGAATTATTTTAATTGTTGTCTTTTGTGCTTTTACTAGTGGGTCTATACAAACATTAGTTGCACTTCCCCAAGACAGTGTCCATGTGTGATTATGGATTGCGAGAGAGCAAAATACATTGTCCTTAAAATTGGACGTTGGAAGATGTTTTTAATAATACTTTTTAAGATTGGTTTTAATATAGTCAATGTGGTCAGTCCAGCGTACGTTTCCGTCAATTATGATTCCTAAATATATGATATTTTAACATTTTTGGTTCTCTCGCATTGACAAAATAAATTTAATTTTGAACAGTCGTGCAATTTTAGTTTGAAGGTTGGGGAACACTGCTCTCTTTGAATAATACTATGTGTTATATATATGTAGGGTCAGTGGGCCGGTTGTGGCCATTGGGCCGGTTCTGGCCATTTTCAACTTTACAAGTCGAAATATAAGCTAAATAAAATCGAATCTTTTTTTACTCTATGGCAAAATGCATATTTGTCAATGGTCTTCGTTGACAAGTGACACAATAAATCTTATTGTTAACAGTTTGTGTTTGGTCGATGCGAATGAGTGTTGCGGAATTTTTTATTGAGATTGTTATCCAAAACCTTAAGGAACCCACTGTAAGTAATATTAATATATATTTGTAATCCTTTTGATGTTTTATTTGAAAACAAGTTGTACCCATTATAAAAGGGTAAAGTAATATGTTTTTGAGGTTATATTTAGCAAATTGGTTGTTTAAACATGATTTTTCGATGTGGCCATTACTGACACAAGAATTTATACAAATGTATGGGTTGTGGCCACGTTGGTGGCCACAAGTGGCTCCCATACAGTACTAGTTTTGGCCATTATCTAAAAAATGTACATATCCGCTAATTTTGATATTTTAACTTAATAAATTATTATGTTTCTTCTTCAGAACTGTGAAAATGACTCCGGCAAATAAGAAGAAAGATGCTATTGAGCACTCAAAACGCAAACTTTTTTGTTATTCACCATCGAAAGTGATTTTGGCACTCGATGCTATAAAAGGAGGTATGAAGGTATCTACCGCTAGTAAAAACTACAAAGTCCCCCGTAGTACTTTGCGTAACAAAATATGTGGACGTGCACCAGCGGCCTCAGGTCACGTAGGACCACAAGCTGTACTTGGTATAGAAATAGAGATGTCACTAGTCAGGTGGATTAAAGATTGTGCCCGGGCAGGTTTTCCAATTAACAAGGAATGTTTATTAGATTCCGTAAAGAAGATTGTTGTTACTGGCAACATCAATACTCCTTTCATCAATAATCGCCCTGGGAGGACATGGTTTGAGTCATTTATGACGAGACATCCTGATTTAAGCAAAAAACATGCAGAGTACATAAACAAGGCACGCGCATTGATAACCGAAGAAAAAATCAGAAACTGGTTTGAAGAAGTCATTAGTTTGTTAGGACCTGATGGATGTAAGATTTTTGAAAATCCTGCTCGAGTATGGAACTGCGATGAAACTTCATTCTTCTTAGCCCCCAAAGGTGGACTTGTCTTAGCGACGAAAGGCGAACATGTTTACGACACTTCAAAAAACAGTGATAAAGAAAATATCACCACTCTGTTTACAGTAAATGCTCTTGGAGAACTAGCTCCACCTCTGACACTTTACAAATACAAAAGAATGAATGCAGATGTAGTTCAAAATGCACCTAATCGTTGGTCTATTGGTAAGACAGACAAAGGGTGGATGACTGCTGAGTCTCTCTATGAATTTATTGGTAATGTGTTCCTGCCTTATCTCAAAGAAAAGGGTACAATATTTCCAATCGTATTATTTTTAGACGGACATAAATCCCATCTGACTCTTCACCTGAGTTCATTTTGCAGAGACAACGGAATTATCGTCATAGCCTTGGTTCCAAACACAACACATATGCTGCAGCCACTGGACGTGGCTGTATTTTTTTCCTTTAAAGCAACGTTGGTTGAAGTACATTCGTAAGTGGAGAATTGATAATAAAGGACAAGAAATAACTAAATTTAATCTCCCTTCTGCTTTGAACAACATTCTGATAAATGATACAAATTTTTCTAATAATGTGAAAGCTGGATTCAAGTCTTGCGGACTTTATCCATTTGGTCCTGATTTTGTAAACTATAAAAGAATTATAACTGCACAAAAACATACTGAAAGTAATGTAAACATGCGCCTAGTGGAATCGACTCATCTACAGTATTTGGAGAGTAAAATTGAACCAAATATGCTTAAAGATTTCAAAGTCAATTGGACAGGTTGTACTGAAGGGTTGTTCCTGTATAAAGTATGGCTGGCCTTCAAAGACGATAATACTGCATTGCCAAATACAGATCTTACTTGTATTAATCTAGATCGAGTTACAACGCCTCCAGAAACTCCTGTTATTGAACCTTCATTTCCAATAGCGGTAAACGAAGAAATCCTGGACGTATCAGCATCAACATCTAAAGATATTGTATCCTCTTCTGAGATTGTAGAATTGAATATGCCGACTAATGCCGCAGAATTAGTGAAAAAATGCGTCATATGGCCTGAAAAGAAGACAAATACTACCAGTCGAAAGAGAGTATATTCCTTCGGTGTTAACATCAGATAAATGGAAAGATATTATGATGGCTAAGGAAAAGGAGAAAGACAGAAAAGAAGAACAAAAACAGATAAAACTAGCTAAAAAAATAAATAAGAACATTAAAAAAAAGAAACCGACCATTGAAATTTCAGAGACGTCAGAGGAAGAAAATTTGCGTGATACATCTCATTCGGACTGCGAAGACCGGATTCCACAGGTAAAGCCGTCGGGTTTCGAAGAACTAGATCGAACACCCCTGGAAGGAGATTATGTCCTGGTTGAATTCAAGAATCCCAAAGCCACTTTTTATTATGTCGGCAAAATATTGCGTTCAAAAGACGAAGACAATGAGTTTGAGATAAGGTACCTGAGAAAACATAATACCACTGGTAGCCAATTCACAATGCCACAAATTCCTGATTTGGCATCTGTTGCTGAGATTGATATTAAAATGATATTGCCACCACCATTGTTTACAGGTACAACCAAAAGGCAAAATTCTTTTTATACTTTCGAAATTGAACTCTCAGGTCTAAATTTGCGCAAAATCTTATTTTTTTATAAGTTTATTGTATAACTTGAATAATAAACATCGATTTATAATCATTACTGTGTTTAATTTAGATAAAAAATGTAAGTTCCCTACATAGATTCATGTGGCCAAAACCGGCACACGGGTGTGGCCAGAACTGATTAAATTGTGGCCACAACTAATGCATGGGTCCAGTTCAATGAAAAAAAATTATTTAAAAATAATTAAAGAACTGTTACTGGATATATTTACATATATTAAAGACAGGTATTTTTATTGTACATTAATGTTTGAAAAATTATAATTTACATTTATGTGCAAGTTTGGTGCTCATTCAAAAACGAAAAAATCCTTAAGGTGGCCACAACCGGCCCACTGACCCTATGTATTTAGTGCAAGTTTGTTATTGAGCTAATGTTTGACGATTGTAAAACTTTACTAAGGCTTAACGCATACTTAAAGACTAGTGAATTTTTTCTCCGAAGATGTCTCCTAACAGATTCTGCTAAAACTCTGGTAAATGCTCTTGTAGTCTGCAGATTAGACTACTGCAATAGTGTGTATGCTGGTCTGCCTTGTGTACATTTGAACAGAGTGAAAGGAGTGTTTAACACAGCAGCTCCTCTAGTATGCGGTGTCATCAAATACTGTCACATCACTCCTCTTCTACGTGATTGCCTACACTGGCACAGAGTCACAAAAAGAGTTCAGCTTAAAATTTATTTTATGGTGTATAAGGCTGGCACAATCATACTTGACTGATCTCTGGGTGAAGGACAATCTTACTCAGAGGCAACTCACGCTCAGGTCGGCCAAGTTTGATGCGCTGAACAGACTGGTTGAACCCTCTCGTACGAATGCTGCTAAATTTGGGGACTGAGCTTTCAATGTAGTGGGTCTATATTCTTGGAATGACCTTCCATTTGGTTTGAGGTCAGAAAGTAATTTCGAAACCTGTAAGAAAAGTCTAAAAATATGTTTATTTAAAAGGGGCTACAAACTTTAACAAGATGTAAAGCTCCCTTGAGATGATTTTAGTCAATAAACGGCGCTGAGAAAAATTAACCATTTATTGTTTTATAAGCTCCAATATTAACAGAGTCACCCTACATGTATACCTACATGTTTACTACATTGTAATGATTTGTCTTGCCTTCCAGCCCCTCCGTTTGAAATATTTTTCGATAATAATGTTCTTTCGATATTCGAAAATTATATCTCTACAAACGTTTCTTAAGTTGTTAGCTGATGTGTACCCGGCCTTGATCGGGATTTTTTTTTTAATAGAGTTATCAAGTTGTGAATTTTTGCTTGTCGTTTGGGTGCCATAATTGATTGGACAGCGAAAGTAATGTCTTGTGACTACTATTACTAGTTCTAAACGAAGAAACATTAATTAAAAATAAAAAAAAATTCATTCCAAACATTTATTTTTTTTAAAATATGTCTAAATAATAAAGTTCTTAAGTAGGTACTTACTTGCGTTTTCCATTTTGAAAATATTCTACCCAAACAAACCTTCTTCTTTAGAATATGTAATCTGTGGCTAACCTCAATACGACATGGCGGGTTCAATGTTTTCATACTAATTTTAAAATGTTATACATATTGGATTCCATTCAAAACAGACAGACAGACAAACATTCATTTTTATACATTATATAGATTTATAAATCTTTTTTGGTAATTTTATTAACAAGGATTATCTTAGTGAAGTAAAAAATGTTTACATGTAAAGAACTAGTAACTAAATAAAAATACTTTTGTAATTTCAGATGCCCCGTGGACCCATCAATCTTCCCCGCCTTTACCCCCGATGGCAACGCGCTGCAGTCCGTCTACGAGGCCTTTAGGTTCACGGAGTCTTACGGCGTGATCTTCCAATGTAACGTCAAGTACTGCCTTGGCCCGTGTGAACCGGTAAGTTACCCATAAAGGTATAACATAAATAACATAGATTTCAAGCGGATACAAATGCGAATTCAAAGCATGTTCCATTTCGTTGTGAGGCGATGCATAGTGAGGGGATGGGACCATGGGTTCGGTGTGCTTCTGCTCTTTCTAGCACCTACACAATGTCGCAAGTATGCTGCCCTGCTGTGGCGATTGAATGCTAACTAAAATTTATTATCCAAACTTAAGAAATAATTTAAAATTTTCGATCTAGACAGATTTTTATCAATACCTTGGTAATTATGCAACATTTATTTGAAAAAGGATTAGGTCTCGTTGCAACAAAAAATAACATTAGGCTCTGTCCGAGGATCGTAACCACTCACCCATGAAGGACATAAATCATTTTGAATAACCCTTTTCTTACGGTCCAAAAAGGTTAATATTTAATAATGTGGTGTTATTCCAGGCTGTCTGCGACTGGGGCCGTGACTCGCTCGAGTCCTGGGGCCGCCGGCGCAGGTCCGTGGGTTCCAACAGCTCCTCGACAGATCAACCCGAGGTACAGGAGAAGGAGCAGGAGGACGATGACATGAACATCTCGCAGGAGATCCTCGTGCTGGACTTCGGAGATGACAGGCAGAACGTAGACTTTCTGCGCTCCGACCAGATCGGGGGTTCGGCTGCAGAGGCTGATTTCACTAGAGGTAGGCAAATGATTTCACTAGAAACTGTAATGTTGCTTTACTTGATCTTATTGTCTGTGATCATACCTCTGTACAAATGTAAAGAGTCACGCATGGAATGTGGAAATCATAGGGCAATTAGCCTTCTAAGTGTTGGCTAGCTATATGGTAGAATATTAATTGAAAGGCTACGAATGAAAATAAAGGATAAAATATGGGATATTCAAGGTGCTTTCAGGAGTGAAAGGGGGTGCGTGAATCATTTTTTTTTCATCGCACATGCTCACTGGGGAGTTTCTGGCAGAAACCAGAAATTTTTCTGTGCTTTTGTCGATCTCCAAAAAGCATATAACCGAGTTAATATGGAAATCTATGGAAAGATGGAGTGAACACGTTGGGCCTTTATACAAGGGAAGCGTTACGTATGTTAGAGTGAAGGGTGATTTTACGAAGTAGTTAAAAATTAATAATTGTTAGGTTAATGATTTCACTAGAAGCTGTAATGTACTTGACCTGTATCTGTGATAATGACTCCGTTCAAAGATAAAGAGTCACACATGGAATTTGGAAACTTAGCCTGCTAAGTTCAGTAGGAGCTGTATGGCAGAATATTGATTGAAATGGTATGAATGAAAACAAAGGAAAAAATATGGGATGTTTAAGGTCCTTTCGTGGGTGAAAGAGGGTGCATTTATTTGAAACACACATTATTAAACAATGAAATCTATGAAAGCTTTGACTGCCATGGATAAACATCAGATTTTCTCATTGCACATGCTCACATAAAAATTTCAGGCAAAAAATAGACTTTTCCGTCCTTTCGTCGATCTCCCAAAAGCATATGACTGAGTTGTTAGGTAAAAACTATGGAAGGTATTATCTATGTACGGTGTGAACACAAATGTTTTATGATCTATTGCGTCTTTGTACAGGGGAAGCGTTGCATGTGTTAGAATGAACTGTGATTTTACGTGAAGTGGTTTGATATCAGAAGAGGTGTCTTGGAAGGGTGTGTAATGTCACCGTGGTTATTCAATCTGCACATGGATAATTGTGTGCAAGAAATGAAAGGTGCAGGCTTGGGTGCAAAAACGAACAATCTTAAAGTATGTTGTGTGCTGATGATGCGGTGCTGATTTCTAACGTGTCGAAGTTGAACAAAGTATGTATGCAGAATGAGTTAATGATGAATGTAAGTAAGTCCAAAGTCATGGCGTTTGAAAGAAAGAGTACGAAAACAGTGTGCAATATAATTGTGAATGATGAATACTTGTAGCGAGTGGATTAGTTCGTTTATTTGGGAAGTATGTTTACGGAAAATGGAAAGGTTGATATTGAAAGGAGAGCGAATGCAGCAAAATAATAGTACAAACCTGATATTAGTTGTTGTATAAATAACATAATAAAACCATTGTTACTAATAAAATTGTACAAACAAACAACAGTAGTTAATTGATTTATTGTGCGATTGCACTCTTAGGAAACTCTTTCCAATTTGCAGACAAGACCGTGACTATTGTGGAACCATGCCCTACCAAGAACTCGGTGCTGGCTCTCGGAGTAGCCTGCGCCCTGATGCTGCTCCTGTACATCTGCACGATCCTCTGCTACTTCATGAAGAAGTGGATGTCTCCCGCCAAGCAGATGCCATAGATGTACATCAACCAGGAATCAATCCATCCATTCATAATGTAACATTACAATCTTATGGACGCTTTACACAACAAGATTTAATTTTGAATTATGATAGTAACTTTAAACATTTGTCCAAAATCTTGATTACAGTGAAACTCGTTTAAGAAGTTCCCTCTTAAAACGTTTTCACGCTTAAGAAGTTTTGTTTACCGATCCCTCAAGGGAATTCCATAAAAAGTAGCAAAAAAACACAATTTATTCTCACATCAGAAGTTTTAGCTAAAACTGCTTCACGCCTAAGAAGTTTTAAAAGTTTGGCGGTGAATCCATCACAAACGAAAACTAGTGGCGAATTATAACAAAAAATGTTCCATTTGTGCCGAAAATTTTCGATAGGTAGAGACGTACTCGCCGAAATTTAATTTCCGCTTTATCTTTGTCTAACTTTATCAGATACCATTTTTATTTCGATGAAAATAATTTTATAATAAATTTTATCTATGAAATTTAAAAATACATAATACTGTGTATAGAATACGAGAAAAAAATCTGGACCCGTAGAAAACTTCTTAAAAGAGTTTCACTGTATTGTAAGCAAGATAACCAATCAATCAATCGATTCATCGAATATTTTCACTTATTACGAATCAATCCGTTCAATATTTTGACATATTTATTAACAATTATCAAACAATCCATACGATATCGAGACTTCTCATCTTTGGGAATACTGATGCTGTGTTGAGTGTCTTTTTGAGGAAAGGAAGGAGTGATGCTGTTTTAAAAAAAAGACCTGTGTTTTAACAAGGAGGAAACATCAGCCAAAAAACTATTCCACAGCCTAACTGTTGAGAATGATCCTTAAAAACATCCCATTTTCTGGTTCCTCGGGCACCTTCATTTAAATACCGGTAGAACGAGGACAGAATTCATACCTGACATCTATGTTCTAAATACTGCAATTATTCTGTTAAGATCAAATGTATACTTTTACGATATATTACAGAATTCATATGATGTGCAAGGCTTCTGTAAGGTTGATTTTCGATATAACAATCAATCATTTACAATAGGTACATTCCTCAATCAATCATGATATTGCATTTATAATTTTCCTAAATATAATAATTATTTTTGATAAATGGTAGATTAATTAAACAACTAAATAAATAATAATGGTTCAAATCTGAGATTTTAGAATGAGTTATATTGCTTGTCATACTATGACAGAAGTAATAATATCTATGAATGATTCATAATCCATCCGATGTTTTGATATATCGCATTATGAATCAATTCATTCAATATTACAACTTGTTATGATATGATAATTGGGAAACAATCCATCCAATATGTGGGTAATTGTACAATTTTTAATCAATCCGTCCAATACTACAACTTACTATGATATAATAATTGGGAATCAATCCATTCAATATGTGGAAAATTGTGAATTTTTGAATCAATCCGTTCAATGAGTGAACAACTACGTAATTATGAGTAAATCCGTTCATTGTATTGACATATTATTTTTTTTAAACATCGATAAATCCTTTCAATATCATAACTAATTATAAAATTTTAAACAATGTGTTAATTAACTTGGCAGGCAATTATAATTACATAATATATTATCAATCAATTCGTCCAATATATTTACTTATCATGAATCAATCCATCCAATATATTTACTTTTCATGAATCAATCCGTCCAATATATTTACTTATCATGAATCAATCAATTCATTTCAATTTTTTAACTTGTTCATTATTATCCGTGTATTAGAATATGTTATATTTAAATAAAGTAGATACCATGACAACCATAATAGCGAACAAATCTATGAAAAATTTATTACACTATAAGTGCATTTGGTTCTAAGGCTACGATGGAGTGAAATATTTAGTTCTAAAATATGTACTTACATTTATAAGTTTATTTTGCAATATAACATTTAGTTCTATAGATTTAAGATACCATAAGTTTGTCGTAATCTGTTTAAATAACTACATATATAATTATTAATTATATTAGATGCAAAATTGCATTACGAAATAACATCCTATCGGCATTATATATATATTTTTTATAAATTGAATTGTTTTTCGTTACATTCTTTTGTGATATTCAAAGAACAAATTATTAATTGGTATCAATATATATTAGGTAGGTAATATTTTTATATGTATCCCAACCAATTATTAAAGAATTATACGATATTTATATATGATAGAACTAACATAGTAGGAACTTTTAAAATATTATTTTTAATACATTTAGATATGTAATATTTATTCTGTCTGTTGGCATCTTTCAATTGGGTTAATTGAAATCAATAAGATGTGAACGAATATCTTTTGATTTCGAAACTAAAATATAAAATCAGTAAAAATTTATTAGTTTTCATTAAAAATTTCGATGTGAGTAAAAAAAATTACTCATTTTTGATTTTTTTGTTGATTTTATTTTTTTTTGTCGTAAGTAAGTACTATTGGGTTATATCTTTGGTTTTCTTAAAATTTCGCATCAACTTAGCTTGAAATCGCCTTAATGCGTGTTACTTTTGAGAAAAGTTGAGGAAAATATGACATTGATCTCAAATGGAGATTTATTTGAATAATATTTTTAATTCTAGTATTTATTATTTATTTATTTATTTGAACATTAATCCAACTTGAGACATTGCCAACGGGGTTAAATTATTGAATTGTAATTAGAATATAAGATGTGTAAAAAAAAATTACATAAATAAACTGATTAAAGTTTTTCCTTTTAAAAGAAAAACCAGCGGACAAACATAAAATACAGTTTTTTTTTTTTAAAACATTGTAAATGATGTTACCTTGTGTTTTATGTAGCCAAGAATGTCTTAAAAATCAAACAATGTTTTAAAAATCGAGCAATGTTTTTTAGACCAAACAGTGTTTCGTAAATTCAACATTATTGTTATTATTATTATTAAAAAGCTAACAATGTTTTATACAACCAACAATGTCTTAACTTCTAATCAGTTTATTCATGAACTTTAAATTTGAATGTAATCAATTTACAATTATACAAGTTTCTTATATTTTTAATAAATAAATTTCAACAAATTAAATATTGATTTCACGTCTCAAAAATCCAACTGCGTCTGATCTCGGCAGAAAAAGTGGTCAACTGGTGCAATTTTATGGGAGCACTCTCCCCAATAAAGACTCCATTGAAATGCTTGGGGGGAGTATTTCAGACCAGCTCAAGTATCGGGGCTCTATAGAAGCCCGAGTAACTCTGGCTTCCAAGAAACTAGGTGTCTTGTATAGGGTTAGCAGATTCTTCAATAGTGACCAACTGCTAATCCTATACAAATTACAAGTACGTTCAACAGTTGAAGTCACCTCTAGAAAGGAGCTCCCAAATACTTGATAAACCTACTTGATTCTGTGAAAAGGAGGGCGGTTTGTCTGATTGACAATTCGTTGACATCTCTAATGCACAGACGCAATGTAGGTTTGCTAAGTCTGTTCTACAAATATTCTAGTGGAGCTGCTCGAAAGATCAAGCAGCGTTTATCCCTTCCCCATCGGTGTACGTGTGTGATCGACGGACACCCATTCATAGTTGATATCGGCATCATGAGAGCAGGTTGTTTCGCCGACTTGTTTTCATGTGAGTCGACTCGTGAATGAAACGAGCTACCGACATCTCTCTTTCCTCTTACATTTAATCCATCATTAACAAATCCCTTCCTACAGCCCCCTCCTTGACCCGCCCCACAATGTTTTCCAATCGGGTGGCGATTGGGCTCCCGTCAGGTATTACGTAAAAATAAATTATGATAATAATACTTAGTTTTTTGTTATTGTATTATATTTAACAAGACCAATGACAACTGTAAAAGTAACGTAATAAGGTCAATCACAATCAACATTTTTTTTTTACAATAACTCCACACAGGAGGCCCTGAGGGAAATAATTTCCCTGAAGGCCTATATCACCTTTGGGGATGTTGTGTGGAGGGAAACAATGTTACAACACTCGGACTACGTCGCCCTCATAACAAGAGAGAAAAAACATAATTTTGTTACTTTAGCAAGGTTTACCGCTTGTGTGCCAGTGATACCGGAGAGGCACTTTGAAATTTGTACCCATCGAATTAATATTATCTACAATGAGGTTTACAAGCTGCAATAAGTTATTCCAATAAAATAAATAAAAATCGGATAGGTATATCCGAGGCACCATCTAGATTGCAAATAAATTCGGGTACAATCTTGTAGTCAATATCGAAAGACAGCAGCCAAAGAAATGTAATTAATTAAAGATGAACAGTTCTTAATTAAAGTATGATATCGATAACGGAGAACAATGGTCGTGGCCGCATCCGAGTGGCTCAGATCTCCACTCAACGAGCGATGGATTCAGATGATGCGGCTACCGCCCTGAAAGACGATCCCTTAAATTAAATTAATTTAAGGGATCGTCTTTCTTTATACTGTTTTTCATTTTGTAATTATTATTATTTTATTTTATTTCTCATTCTCTCGTTATACGATTATATTTTAAAATTATTATTTACCCTTTTTTATTATATTTGTATTTGTATATATCTCATGTAATATGGCAGATTGGGTGTGCACTATCCACCCAGTCCTGCTGGATTAAAAACTTAAATAAAAATAAATTAGCTCAATTGGTTAGAGCATAGGTTCCAAGTGGACAAAGAGGTCCTGGGTTCGAGTCCCAGATACAAATGTTACCCTTTTATTTTGTGTCTTTTCTATTTCTTGTTTCATTTGAGATTTGTTAATATTATCTACAATGATAAAACATAACATATCTTTATATTATTCTATTTTTTTCATTTCATCACGGGGAAACTTATTTGTTTCATTTGTGAAAAGGTGAGTAGCCATTGTGGAATCATCAACAAAATAAAAAAGATTTACAATGTCATATTGCTATATTTATTAGGGTAAACATCACATAATTTTATTTTCATTGTGAGGGACACTTATTTAGCTTTATGAGAATATAATAAAACCATAAAAATACCTTTGATTTTCTTTATTTTACCTTTTTTTTATATAAAACTAATCATTTCTCCGAATATAAGTAGCTATTCTGGGTAAGCTGCAAATGCTATATATGCAAAATTTTGATAAATACATAAACACATTATCTAGAAAGACAGTACAATTTACAAAAAAAACATTCTTTTCCAAAACAACAGTGAGTAATTACGAAATTACTGTCAGCTAGCACATGCTGCGCAATACTCCATTTTATGGCTGACATGCTAGGGGGTTTGTATTTGGCGGGAACGTGGCACACTGGAGGTTAAGCAAGTAGGTACTGGGCGTTGACGACAAGTCACCGTACATGGGTCTATTTAACCTTTTTATCATGTATTGTCCACCTCCCCCTTAAGGCAGTGGAAAATCAACCTCCGTCCCTGCAACCCGAAGCAGTTACCTACTTCTGTCTGGTCTTAGCCGGATCCCCTGCGCACTTCCCGATGGAGCACGCTCAGTGGCGACGGCCTTCCCGTCTCCCTAAGTCAGTGGCACGCTCCCGGCCGTCTGGACCCCTCCATATCCCCAGGATATTTTTTTACCCCCTCTCTCAATCGCAGTTTTCTGAAGGGATGAATGATCTTAACGACTGGCGCAATGCTTCCTAAGAAGGGTGGTGGGAATAAGAATCCACCTGGCACTACTTCAGAGGGACTGCCTTGGTGTCCTGGTGACGGTTCGTCCTAAGTATTTTCATCTTGTGTATTTTGTATGTTTTGTTTTTTTTAATGTTCCAAGAGTTATTTTAATAGCCACTTTTTTGAGAAAATCGAAGACAGGCAGACAGACAAACATTCATTTTTATATATTAATATAAGATAAAGAACCATATCCAATAAAGCTTTGAAAATGTTGGCCTTTATTTTAAGAGCATCAAGTGACTTCAATAGTATCAATACTATAAAAACATTGTATATGTCACTAGTGAGGGTCGTATCGAATAAAATTCCAGAGTTTGGTCTCCGAATTATGAAGTTCATTCACACACTATTGAAAGAATCCAACATAAATTGTTAAGATATGTAAATTTTAGAATTGGTATTCCTAAAGAATGCATAGATTATGATGTATACATTTTATTCATTAAATTTAGAAAAATTATCTGAGCAAAGAATATAAAAAGTCCTTCTTCACAAGTATTCGCAAATCATTCTTATGTAAACACGACTACATTGTGTTTAAATGTAATCACCATGTATATATACATAAATAATAATTATTCAATTTTTTTAGTTATCAATTACAAAATATTACAACGAAAGAACAAAAAAAAAACAATAATTTACATCTATACATCAATAGACGGAACAAAATATATATACAAATTGCAACTATACATCAACAGAACAAAAAAACAATTTGGGAGGCAGGTATGGGTACCACTATCCCGGAAACCGTTCATCGGATAACCAACACCCCTGCCATTGGTTACCCTAAGTGATTCGCTATGTTAGGTTACTTTGCAAGGGTACTGGGTTTACCGAGTGAGATTTGTTCAGGTCTCGGAGGCGGATGCGTCTGCCTACCAACTACGTGGTGAGAAGGATTGGTAGAAGCCGGTTGAGGGAGACCCCTTGCCCTCTCCAGTCAGACTCTCTCGACCTTATGGCCTTGCACTGTATCAGGAGGGATGAATACATCCATCACTTCTAGATGCACTGACCTCCAAATTCCTACCCACCCCTCATATCCTTTTCCTTCTCAGAACTACCTCTCCTTTCTTTCTTTAAAAAGACTCTCCACACATCATTCCCAAAGATGACATAGTTAATATTAAAAAAAAAAAACTAACAACCAGAAACAGAAAATACAAAAATTGCATCAATACAAACAAACAGAAAACAAAACATTAAAATTGCACCTAAAAACAACAAACATCAACTTTTGACAGCTTCTAAAATAGACTTCTTTTCTTCATCAGTCATTTCAACTAGATGACAGTTAAAGATGTCTTCAAAACAGCTCCTAAAGTTTGGTAAAACTGTCTCAATAGTCACGGTTTCCGACAGTTCTTCCGTGACGGAAGTAACCCCCATACCCTCGATGCCACAAGGGACTATGTGCTCAAACCAATTTAGGTTGGTGGAACAGTTTATTGCTAGGCCATGCGTGGTTACTCCTCTAGAAACATGCACTCCAATCGCGCATATTTTTTTATCTTGTACCCAAACTCCAGTATACGGAGACCGCTCAGCTTTAATACCTGGAATATAAAAGAAATTTCTATTTTAACAGCATTTAATTATATTATTTACTAGCTGAAGGACCCGGCATTGTCCGGGGTTATTAGTACTTTGGAGTAAAGTTTAATAATCCCTAACCCTACCCCTACTCCTAAATCTTTTTTTTTTTAAAAGAAAGACAAACATTCACAAGTTCAAAATCAGTATTGCTAATTCAACTTATATGGGGCTAGTGGTAGATAACTGTTCTTTGTGAACAGTGCGCATGCACAATAATATTTTTACTTACATGAATGGCAAAGTATTAAATTGTCCACTTGAAAGCATTTTTACATGTGAAATAAATATTTTTCTAACATATAACTAGCTATCACGCCGTTTCTCCGTAGGGGTAGTCAGAGAGGATGGACCGCCAAACAACTCGGTCTTGGCATACACTTCTTGCTTCGTTCACAATCATACATTCTGACTTCTGAGATGGCCTGACGCAAATATTTGATTCATGTGAATGTGCCGTGTCGTCCTTGGGTGTCCTCGGTTTTTTCTTCTTCGATTCACATTCGCGTCATATATTCTCCTTACACTCCTTTCTTTAGTCATTAGTTCTACATGCCCAAACCATCTGAGCATCCTTTTCTTAATCTTATTCGTTACACTTACATCAGCCTTGTATTCTTTGCAAATCTCAACATTTTTCACATGATCTTACATGGTTTTACCACATTCGCCTCAGAGATCTCATTTCTACAGCATCCAGTCTACTTTCATCTTTTCTCTACCAGTACCGTGCCTCAGTGCCATGTAACAGGGTTGGTATCAGCGCTCCATTGTGGACTGGTAGCTTTGCTTCTTTAGACGAATGTTTGTAGAACGTGTTTCCTGCATTCACCCTTCATTGTAATATCCCTATCAGTCTTTCCATCTCTCGTAAACATACTTCCCAAATTCACAAACTCATCGACCTGCTCTAAGTATTCATCATTCACAACTATATTGCACACTGTTTTCGTACGCTCTCTTTCAAACACCATGACTTTAGACTAACTTACATTCATCATTTTTTTTTTCTAATCATCCTTATTTATTTTCTGTTCATTGCATAAATATCAAAGTGTTAGAAGAAATGGTTCAGTGCAACAAGGAGACCAAACTAGCAGACTAACCGAAAGTATTGCAAGTATCGATGGCGGTCTGCTCCAATCGGCACACAAACCACTTGACGCTGGGTCTGAAGTGTCGCAGGTTCAGCACGGGATAGGCTGTGATCTGGCCAGGTCCGTGGAAGGTGGCCAGGCCTCCTCGGTTCACTTTCCGGTACTGGGCCCCCAGGGATTCCAGCTTGGATTGCTCGGAGACAGAGATGCACTCTCGGAGACCTGGAAAAGTTAAACAGAATGAGTGCTGTTATTATGGGTTCGATATTTTCACAGCCAAAAGTATTTTCTTGAATAATTTTTGGAATATTATGCGATGTTGCGCTTCCTCTTCCTTTAGCCAACGTTTCGGAGAGCGTTACAGGGTCCATCATTAGGGCAAATGTATAGATTGTGGTGAAATGTGTGTTATGTATGTAAAAGTTATACCGTGTTGCACGCGTTAATCCTCTTACAACCGGTATTTCCACATAATAATAATTATTATTATATTGAAATACCGGCCCTAAGAAGATTAACTCGTGCAACACGGAATCACTTCTACATACATAAACACACATTTCACCATAATCATCATACTGATGATGGACACTGTAACGCTGTCCGAAACTTTGGCTAAAGGAGGAGGAAGCGCAACACGGCATAATATCCCAAAAAATATTCAAGAAAATTGATATTATAGTTTCATGAAAAATTTTTACATAAAAGATCACCATATGAACCAGCACTGACTTTTACATCTGTTTCAAAGATACAGTGATTTAAAATACAATCCATTTTCTTGAACCGGGTCTCTTGTTTTCGCCCACTTAAAGTGTGCTAATTGGCAAAAATCATTTAGACTTTCACCGTCAGAAAATTCAAGTCTATGACTTGAGTTGACGAGTCTCAACACTCTGAACTAGTTCTGGACAATGGAGAATGGCAACCATAAAGGTTTATTCACATCTACAATCACCACGCAGTGCTGAACAGTATAGTGCAGACATGACAACATTAGTTGCCTACATTATGTATGAACACATTCATATTACAGCATATGTAAGCGTAACGTATCTGCGTATGCACGTGCCATCACCGGCTTAGATTGTCGGCTAGAATATTTTGACGGTGCTGGTGGCTGCTGGTGACGCCTGTGCAGTTAGTATGAACACACCGTTAGCACCGCCAACTTCGTCACTTGGCATCATTAGACGCAGATATTGCTAAAACGGAGAAAATTGATAACGATAAATTGATTGAATTGATCAGGAAATTTCGATTATAAAATAATAATAAATATGGGAATAGGATTATAAAATCTTCAAACACGTTGCGTTGGACGCTAACACTCAGTTGACGGCCGTACTCGCGTCTGTGCTGTGCTGGACAGTGTAATGTGAATATCTGCATCTGTGCCGTGTCTGCCACGTTACGTCTCTGCCACACAAGGTGCCGGAAGATGTGAATAGACCTTAATTAGTAGTGTTGATGTTGATAGAGGAACAGCAATTTAATATTTCTGAGTCTACGGGGAGGGGCGTTAAGCTGGATGAATTGTAAACAAAGAAGGGGAGTCAATACTAAAATGTAAATAAGATCAAAGTATTTTCTAAGTTTTTCTACAAAAGAAAATTAAAATTGTCTAATTCAATAATATACTTCTTTCTAGATCTAATATTATTGAAATTGAAGAATACAGTTTATAAAATAAGAGTAAAATTCAAATATTCCACTTGAAATTTTCTTTCTTTTTCTTTAAACCCAAACTAATAACCTATTTTAAATATAATAAAGTATATTAATTACATATAAAATAAGTTCTTAGTTTGGGTTTACCGAGAAAAAAAGAAAAACCAATCTAAAAATCCATACAAAAACTTCAAACTTTACTAAATATGCATTACTTTGCATTTTCGCGTATGGCAATATTTTTTTCTAATTTTTAGTAATCTGAAACGATTATTTATTTTTAAAACCTATGCTTAATAGCAGTCCGGCGGAATTGTTGAATTTTACCAAAACAAGTCAAATAAATTAACAAACCTGCAGTGAACACTGGCTCATGTTCAACGATTAAAAGAACATTTCTTATTGGTAGAGGAAATTTTCCCTCCATACTTGACAGGCTTTCTTTCGTGATGGGAACATCGTCAAAATTGTGTAATTTTGAGAGATATTGTTGAATTTTGTTTGAATTATCGTACAAAACTCTTCCGAGATTCCAAAACTTGACAATATTCGTCATTTTTAATTGATAAACTTCAATAAAAAGTTATTCTGCACACAGGTTATGTTTGTCTCGTGAACTTAATTTTAAGTTCTAGCACTATAATATACTAAAGTAGGAAATTAAAATCATATTTAAACTATTTCTCATCAACTTTGTCAATGCATAAATATAAAAATTAGCCATGACCTTTAATAAATCTAGATAAAAAGATCAACACTTTTCTGATTACATGTTACATCTTCATTCTTCGACATTATAAGTACGTCAAACGTCAAATAAAATTTGAAAATTTCAGGGTAAATAAGAAAACTGTATTACCGACACGTAGATTTTTTTTAAGCTATCAGTTTATCATAATCGAGCAGAGATGTCACTAAACAAAAATTTTGTAATTATCAAACTATTGAGCCTAAATTCGTTTACTTCCGCAATCAAAGATGTCTCGCACTTAATTTAGTGTAGGTAAAAACTAGTCAAGGATAAACGAAACGTAATGCGCCCTCACAAATAGCGCTAATTTAAATATTTTAGAAAAAAATACTTTTACGTCCTTTTAAAAATCTACAAAGCCTATCAAAATGAAAAGGAGATGGGTACCTATTGTGCCTAAACAATAAACCTTATTATCATAGTTTCGAACCTAAAATCATTAGGCTACGCGATCATAGATGTCTCGCATTAAATTATTATTCAAGGTTATTTTCGTACTACGAGTAAACGCCTAAGAATTCCCGGTGAACCACATGTTTTCCCCTGAATTTAGTTTCCTTCCAACCCTCGCTTGGTAAGGTAGGGTGTCAAAAATATGACATTTTGTACAAAACGCGTTAAAATATCGAAAATCATGAATTAAATAAGTGACATGCGATTAAATTGCAGTAACTTATTGAATATTTCTATTAAAAAGTGCTGTTTATTCAGTTGTGAATCCCTCGGTGATTTTTTAATGAATTTTACGACTAAAATGCGACATGTTTTAACTATTGTGTTTAGATTTAATGTGTGTTTGTTGTCATTTTACTGTGTTTACAGTGCGTAGTGTGCAGTGGTAGCGACAGCTGTTTCGATGCTCTGTGCCAAAGGAAAAATACAGTTAATTATGTTATTGTGGTGATCATTTGTGCAGTGTAATTGTAACCCCAGTAAAACAATGATAGGGTGAGTTTTATGGGTATTTATTTATGTTATCTTGTGTTTGGTTTGAGCGAAAGGTTACGTCGGTTTCCTTTGATTTTAGGGGGATGTAATGTGTTTAATGTCACTATTAAGTCAATTGCACATTTTTAAATATTTCTATCATTAAATAATTACGCATTTTCCACGACATAGTATGCAGATATTATAATAAAGGATTTTTTTATATATAAATATACGTCGTAATATTAAACATCATAGTATGGACAGTCTAACATTTAAAAGTAGACAAAAAATGAAGGCGCTGTAATCGTTTAAATGGTTTTAAATGGCAACACAAAAATGGCTCATAGGTAAATCAAAGTAAGTTTAAAAAAACACGCTGGTCCACGTACAGAAGGTCCACTGTACAGAAATTTGTGGTACTTCCGAAAGGAGATGATTCTACATCATTTTCTGGAGGGTCTTGAGGATAGGAAGGAGTGAACTTGGGTCTTGAAGAGATGCCATGTTGTAGGAGGGAGGAAACACAGAGGCCGGAGGATCATTCCACAACCGAGCTGTTGAATACAAGAACGAGTCGCAGAAGCGACCCGTTCTCATGTGTCATTTTTTTTGTATTTCCAAAATTTTATGTTTGAAATAACCACGTAGGTATTAGATCTTAGATAAATAAATAAAAATAGAATCAAATTCACAGATCTAAATTACAAACAAAAAAACTTTTAAAATGAATGATGTCGTTTTGCGTTGTTTCTTTAAAACGAACTATCAAATGCGAATATTTGAAAACATTTGACTGTGAAGAACCCATTTCAAAAACAGAGTCAGTAGCTTGGTGTTGCCTTAGTAATGACATTTTATTGTTCCAAAATAATAAGTATCTACAATAAATGCCAAGCTATATATATATTTATTTATAAGACTTAAATTAAATTGATTTTTCTTTGGTACGAGTGTAGTTCCGCAGAGTTGTTCCTTGCGGCAGCTTGCAAAATTGAAGATTTATTTTTTTAACTTGAATACTGCGCAATATTTTCAATTGTACGGAGCCAGTGCGACTAGGATACCCCCGATTGGGATATGGGGTACATGGCGAAACAGACGTGTTGGTTCAGCACAACACGACACGGGGTATGGTGCTTGCTGCTGGACATTCGAATATGTCACATATCGATATTCCGATATTACGTATCGATATTCAGATGTCACATACCGATAATAAATATCGATATTCAGATATCGCATATCGATATTCATCAGATATCACACACCAAATCATTCAATAGATATGGTTACCAAAATATCATTTCCTCACTCGGAACGGTTAGAACGTTAATATCTAAAAATTCGTTATCGATATATCTTTTTTTTAGAAGGATGTGTAATTATTTTGTGAAGTCATTATTAATATAATAAATAAGAAGAGTTTTGTTTACACCAGTGGTCCCCAACCCCCGGCCCGCGGCCCGGTACCGATCCATGGATCAAATGGTACCGCAAGGGCCTGCTTAAATATTTGTCAACAAACCAGGCGAATCTAGCATGCATGCGAAAAAAAAAAATCAATTGCTGGATTTTGCAAATGATGGCAACCTTAAAACTATTTTCGAGACAACAACTCTGCCGGTGTTCTGGATTAAGTCATGGCGGAATACCCCGAGAATGCCACCGCAGCACTTAAATCCCTATGTCCATTTCCGACATCCTATCTGTGTGTAGCAGGGTTTTCTGCAGTAAAAGCAACCAAAACAAAACAACGGAATAAACTGGACATAAGCAACACACTTCGGGTGTCATTATCTCATATTACCGTCAGATAGAGCCACCTCGTTTGCAAAGAAACAAGCTCAGGGTTCTCATTGATTTAGCGTTCTAGTAAGATAAAATGTTAAATCTCTCCAAGGTCTCTTCACGAGGTGTGTTCAAAAGAAAAGGTGAATTTTGAATTTTCGCGGGCTGTGTACATTCGACTATCGATTTTTTTTGTTATGTTGGTACACATATGTTTATCATATGTTAGCATTATCATCCATTTTGGATCAGTGCTTTGTTTTTGACAACGGAAAGGTTAGTCACGTTTTGTTTTTTCTTCGATTTTTTACTAAAAAAATTTTTTGTAAAAAATCTAAAAACATCAATTTTTTGGATTTTTTGAAGAAATGCTGATAAGGACATAGAAAACAAAGCAAATATAAAATTTCACTTCAATCGGACTGATGAAGCCCCAGAAAACGGCTATCAAGTTCCGACCAAAACTAGGAAATTCCACCATAGGATTAACAATTATTAACAATTTTTTTCTAAAAAGAATCAATTTTTTGGATTTTTTGAAGAAAAGCTGATAAGGACATATCAAATAAAACAAATCTAAAATTTCACTTCAATCGGACTGACGATGCCTCAGAAAACGAACCTAAAGTAAAAAATCGAAGAACACACAAAAATGTGACTAACCTTTCCAGTTGTCAAAAACAAACCACTGATCCAAAATGGATGATAATGCTAACATATGATAAACATATGTGTACCAACATAACAAAAAAAATCGATAATCGAATGTACACAGCCCGCGAAAATTCAAAATTCACCTTTTCTTTTGAACACACCTCGTATATAAATATCTTCATGTTTCAGAAGCAAAGCTTCCCTCATCCGGACAAACAATATACTAAAAAATAAAGACAAATGATAATTATTAATAAAAATTTGGTTTGTAAACAGATTTAAATTCTATTTAGAATTTTAGTACAATAAGTTACTTGGATTAAAGAGGCGTGACACGGATTAAATCAGCTTCGCTCGATCAGACAAATACCGGCCTGATCTGCCGTCACGGCGTATGACTTATGTTACATGTATTCTAAGCGAGCCACCTGGGTTCCACTATAAACACAGAATCAAGCAATTCCCCTTCTGTATGACATGCTTATATTTTTTACTAACTTGATTCTATTTAGAAACATGTCATATTGCAATAATAAAAAAATTGGCTAAATTTTATATAATTTAATGCCAAAAAATTACTAAAAATATTTTCCGAAAATCAATACTTTTTTTCTGTGATCATTAGCCACAGACGCTTTAAGACTCGGCAATAACCTCCGAACGGAAACTGGACATTGTTTGAAAAGGAGATACTCGAATGTTAATACGGAAGAGAGAGGGAGCGCGCTAATATAAATGACGCTTAAGGCGTAAGCGATAGTTTTAAAAATATTTTATAAAACACGACTTATTTAGAATAAAGCAAAAATCTCAAGACTTCTGACTTAAGTAGCATTTAAAGGAACGCTGTGAATTTTTTCATACATTTATTATGATAAATAACAGAACATTTCGGATAATACTTTGCGATTTTTTTCTATCGGGTATTTGATATAATTACGTTTTCAACTAGACATATGAATATAGTTTATCTTAAAGAATAATATGTATTTTTTAAGTGCATAACAAAAAAGTTTTCAAGGAATAGTCAAATAGTATCTTATTACTAGGTCGCTAATCTCTGGTGCAGTGATATGATGAAATTCATTTAGATCTAGGTAAAAATGTGAATAATTATGAAAAAGACCGACATTTATAGACGAGGGAATTTTTTTCTTCTTTTTTTTAATCACCGATTGAACTTCTAACAAGATAGGTCACGAACCGCCACTGCATTGTAGGAAATAACGTGAAACAATAATTAATAGTTGCGTTGATCTAAAATTTCCAAATGAATAAAGCAACGCTGGACTGTCTGGGAAAGTTGGACTATGCCGTCTCTAATTGTGCTGAAGGGAGTGGGAGGAAGGGAAGGAGATAGAAAGAGGAAGGCAGGGTTATTTAAAACTACCACGTTCAGTCATTAATAAAGTTTCCTCCATTCGCCCATCTTCCAATGTCCTATCAGTCTTTCCATCTCTACATACTTCCCAAATACACAAACAAACTCATCGACCTGCTCCAAGTATTCATCGTTCATCAATAAATACTTATAATTTTCATATTAATATTTTCAACGATCTGTCGTAATTGAAATCGTTCGATTTTGACTCTCGTTCTCCCACATCTTGCTCTGCAATAGGGTCGATTACGGCGTGAGCCGCAATTGTGTAACCCCAGTTATTTTTCAAATCATTCGAATTTTATAGACTTTTTCATACGTTTCGCACTACACAAGGTTGACATTTGCGTGGTGGTAGTCCGATAACCTAATATAATTGTTATTTTTTAAAAATAAAAATAAATAAATGATAATTTAGGTTTGGTTAGATTAGGTTTTCGGGCTAGTTTTTGTTTCCTACACATAATGACTTTATATTATTCAATAAAACACATTTTTTTAAACCACTAATTTGTTTTTAAATCATCACGAACCGGTTTCACTTATCCCAAACGTCGTCAGGGTAAAATTTAAAACTTAACAAAAATACATAGAGTGAACATATATATATAGGTGAGATATAGAAAATATAACAAAAGGGAGAGAAAATATAAAAAGAAACAATGGAACAGTGAGAGAGAGATATGCTTACATGTAATAGAATGGGACGACACAAAAAAAGAAAGAGACGGAACGTCAAGGGAGAAGTGGGAAATTTTGAGTTAACTGGAAATATATCTAATAAGATAAATTAAGTTGATTATTAAGAATATTATTATCAACTTTTGTGGCTTTATTTCTAAAGCTTCTGACCAAGCTTGAGATAAGCGAAACCGGTTGGTGATGATTTAAAAATAAATTAGTGATTTAAAACAAAGTGTTTGTTTTATTTAATAAATATGTAAAACCTATCCCCCCGTCTCTTCCCAAATTCTGTCTTATGCCCTCCATTACCTTAGTGAGAGGGCTTAAATATAAGTTTGCCATCAGCAAGTGCCGCTAGCATATAAAACACAGTTAAGAATTCTTTGAAATAAAAATAAATAAAAGCCCTGCAGTAAGTAGCAATAGGCAGCCCGCTCACTGGGTAGAGAAGATTATCTCCACATTTATGCACCTCTAACCACAGGTGACACAGGAAGGGGGAGGAATGTTCACTGGCACTGTGCACAAAAAATTACAATACTAAAACCACAGAGTAATATTTCTTTCTACGAAAAGAATTTATATCACTTTAAAAAAATGTGCCGATTCATACGCGTGTTGAATTGTCGTGGAACCGTTGTAATGTGTAATATATTACTATTTAGGGGTAACTTTTTAATTAATTAACTACGAATTCCGTAATTTTTTATCATGATTGATGTAATATTTTTGGGTAAAACCCGCCAAATGAGTCATGGAATGACATTGGGTTAAACATTAATGGTTGTCGTGGCTTGTTATTTCATTTGTGGATATTTAGGGTGACGAAATTGGGGTAAACGCTTTGAATGTCGATTTTATGGAATATATATATATATAAAAATTAACGTTTGTCTGTCTGTCCCCGATTTTCTCTAAAATTACCAGTTTATGAAAATAGCACAGTTTGCTCTTATTAGTGCCGGGAAGGTTTAGAAAGTAGTTTGAATGAAATCCAATATGTAAAACTGTTGTTACAACGTTTTAAAATTAATATGAAAAACATTGAACCCGCCATGTTGTATCGATGTTAACCCATTGATATACCATTCTGGTTAGACACAGACTAGTAGTAATAAAAGAGAAATGATAAAAAAACTAGTAATAAAAGAGAAATGTTAAAAAAATGTATATAGATATCTATTAGGAATAACAAATAGTACAAGTAAGTAAACATTTATATATTAATGATTTAACCGCCCGTCCTTTGGGTTATTATTCAAAAAGTAGGTGAAAAACACATCGTTTTTTTTGCATTAGATTTCGCAATAATAATACGTGTGACTAGTGACGTAACTTGTATGGGAGAGACGAAAATACCCGAACATATCCGTTAACTTCGGCTGACCTCAAAATACTAAACGAGATGACGGAGGAACAAACTTGACGTGTACGAATGTTTTGTGGATTTCGGGTATAGCTTTTTTGTATCTGAACGTACGGGATACGGCTTGTTGCGTTCGGGCGATAATATAGCGGCCGTATCACTTACGTTCGTATGGGTAAGGCGGTTAAACAATATTGAAGATGATAATCTGTATCAAACAGGCAAGAAGTGACAGGTTGATAGGTAAAGTATAAAAAGTCATGGGGGCAGTTTTATAACTATTTTGTGACATGGGTCAAAAACTGTCTGCAAGTGATCTCGAAAATGTCAACGCTCAATGCAGCATCGTTGAGCAGTTGAGTCGCTCTACTGATTGGCGTCTTCTGATAATCAGAATTTATCGCTTTCGGAGCATAAAATAGTGCGTGGGATCTCCCACGAGTATACTTGTTAGGAACGTATAGGTTTACATCTTTCAACATAGGTGTATTACATATGGTTCCAGAGATTAACTTAAAAAATAAAAATATATTTACCTAAAAATATTTTTCGGCGGGCTTTTAAGGTGTTGAAATCTAGCATTCCTGTTTTGACGGTCTCCGTGGTTGAGTGTTTACGATCCTTGGCTACGAATCAGGAGGTCGCGGATTCAAATCCCGGCGTGCGTAAGTAAATTTTATTTTTGATTGATCTGTCGTATTTCCAAAGCTATTTATTAAAAATAATATAAGCTAAGCATATTTGCGGCACGTTCCAGAGTGGAAGATACTCTCAGTATCGCCCTGGTGAAAGACCACTATTCCGAATCGAAATTTTGCTTGAAATGGCTTTAGTCGTGTTTGGTGACCAGATCTGAATAGCCAGGTACTTCTCCGCCTTCCCTCTTCCCCATCTCCTTCCTCCCCTCAATACCTTCAGCCTCACAACATACCGCAATTGGGATGCCATGCCATAGTCTCACTGGCTCCAGACGGTTGGAGCAGTTGGAACTCTTGTGTGGTACTCACAAAAAATGTATGGATGTAGGAATGGGTAATATATATATTTTCTCATACTTTATAATATACCGCGATATGGAGTTGCGATAGACCCACTGGCTCTGGGTAGCTAAATATATAAAACGATTTTCCTACTAACACAATTATTGTGACAGACTGATGAATGGAACTGACAAAAAAATTCTGCGTGGGATGAATTTAACGATGTTTCATAATGATCTGTTTTGACAGGGACGTGTGAAGGGATGAGGGGTAAGTTTATTTTACCCTACGACACACGTGGGGGATACTATTTTTAAACACGAGATTGCTATTAGGAACCGTTCCGGGGTAACCGCTGTAGATACACTGAGGTATATACATGAAGTTAACATCAGTGTTTGAAATATTGTCTATATTGAGATAACACGGGCTTCAGTCGATTGCAAGCGCTAGCCGTGTATGGATCTACAAAGATTACTGCAAAATGCCTACATGACTGCAAAAGTTGTTTTGGAAAAAATAGTAAGAACAACGTTGTAACCTTTCATCGGTTTTACCATAATCAATATAACGAAAATTGACCTTTTTATTGTTAAAAAAACTTTAAAAGCATTTGAAATCGGCTCGCGCCGCAGGCAAGAAATGCTCCAGGCGTGGGGGCGCGGCTGGCGGTGCGTTCCCTTCGTTCGCGGTCGGAATTATTCGGTCGACATCGACAACCGCTTCACCCTCCTTCACACTTCACGCGCGGGAACAGCTTTTTAGAGTGATTTTGCAAGGAACGTAGACTCTATTTATATAGAACGTAGACATTCGAATCGCAACAATACTACGTACTCGTGACGCTCTGTCAAGCTATCGATTATAATTGAAAGATTTATTGTTTTAACTTATCAGCCGTGAGAAAGAATATTATTGCTGTAAAAATCGACCGCGATTTGATCTGTGGTGTTACTCTCTCGTGTTCTTTTCGCATTTCTGAACTGTTTTTTGTCTTAATAAACTTTTCGTTTTATTTAATTATCAGACAGTGAAGAAGTGTTTGCAGAGGTAGAGTGCGCTGATTGGCTACCTTGTTTATGAGCTCACTTTTCAGTGCTCCTACTGGTGTAGTGATCTCTCTTTAACCAATCACCGCTTATTTTCTGTGAAATTGTGAAACCACCTGTTTACAAATAAATTCTCGGATTACGAACAAAAAAAAAGTTTTCACTTTCATGTGAATATGGGGGAAAAAAAAGAATTCACGAAACAATGACAGCCCCACTATTGCTTCTCCCTATACCTCTCACTCGGACGAATCAGATTCTGATGCCCAGGAGACAGAGATGGATATTGACCCTAATCGCGGTAATCCATCAGGACAAAAAATACTCTCTGGGACACAATTTTTCCTGAAGGCCTTACAGGATACATTGGCGGAAAAACCGTCAAAGGTATCAAAAGAACAACAGCTCAAGGTGTCCCGAAATGTAACGAGTGTTCTAGGATCAGTGGCCCAGCTGTTGCTTGAAAAGGAAGAACTCAGAGGAGATCTAAACTCAGCCCTTGCAAACATCAAGGTCTTGCAGGCCGAAAAAACGATGGCAGACAATCATATTAAGCAGTTGTTGGACAAAATTCAGCAGCTAGAGTCTGATCTGGGACCAGTGATGCGTCGAGTGGCTGATGCCACGGAGGCAAGCCTATCGTTTGCCGACATGGTCAAAAATGGTCCTCAGAATACGCCAAGACCTCCAATCACCCGTACAGGACTTAGTGTTGGGACCCCTAAGCCTGCTATATGCATCTTTCCGAAACTGGCTTCGGCTAAGGATAGCGACGAAACGAAGCAGCTCCTGAAGGACGTCTTACGACCATCTGAGCATGGAATCCGCGTTACGGTTATAAGGAACATCCGTAACAAAGGCTAGTTATCCAAACCGCTACTCGGGAAGACCGGGAAAAAATACTCAAAACCCCATGTCTAGCAAACTCGGCTACTCTAAGTGCCCGACTACCCACAAAACGACATCCACGAGTGATCTTTTTTAATGTTCCTCGGGACCTTACAGATGAGTGTTTTCTCAGGAGTGCCTTAACGGGAATCCAGGAAAACGCAGACTTAGAACCCACAGTGAAAACGTGCAAGCTAAGTCATCTAGCTGGTGCTCGGACAGGATCGACATGCCACCGGGTCTACGAGGTGCCTGCCCATCTACGTCACGTGCTGGTGAAGCAAGGAAAGGTCTTTGTTGACTGGAATGTGTGCCGCGTTCGTGACTTTATTGGGCTTACAGTGTGTTCCAAGTGCCAAATGATCGGACATTCCTTCAAGTTCTGCAAGGACCAGCAAAGATGTGGACATTGTGCAGGTGAAGGTCATGCCAGGACAGATTGCCCAAAAGCTGCCGCCAAGCCAGTATGTGCCACCTGTACCAGGTTTGGCAAGCCCGCTGGACATTCGACTGGAGACAAGGACACCTGCCCAGCTTATAAGGCTGCTCTTTCCAAGGACTTTGCCACCATCGATTATGGCGTATAAATACATTGATGACGACGGTGATGTTATCTACACGAGGACTAATGACTTGAAACAGTGGACGGAAGAACATAAAATTGGCCATAATATAGGTAATTTTACTTGCATACAACTAAACATTCGATCCATATCTAAATACTGGGATGTTTTACATGCTAACCTCCAAAATTGTTGGAATAATATAGATATTCTAATGCTATGTGAAACTTCAATAAAAAGGGAACATACTTGTCTTTTCGAAATTCCCGGTTACAGTAGCATTAGTTACTGTCGCACATCCAAATCTGAAGGGGGTATAACCTTGTATATTCGAGATACTTTACCTTTCACCCAAAATTTACTTGAAACAAAGTTGTTCGAGAATATTTCCTGTATAATAACATTACCAAATAATTCTATACTCAATGTACCAGCAATATATAGACCACCAAATCTTAGTAAACAATCATTTATCAATGAACTTTCATCAATATTAACAAAATGTTCAAACCCTAATGAAAATATGCTAATATTTGGTGACATAAATATTGATTTGTTAAATTATATAGATCCTATGATTATTCACTATGAAAATGCTCTTTCAAATAACTATTTTACAAAATGTATAAACGACGTTACAAGGGAAGCTATAGCAAATAGTAAAATGACACGAACATGTTTGGATCATATTTTTGTTAGATATAATAGCAAACACAAAGAAACTGACATACTCTACGCATGTGTTTGTGACTTCATCATTGCAGACCACTTTGCAACAGCTGTGAACATTCCGTACTATAAAACTAATAAACGGCCTATAAATAAAGGGCGGAAAGTCTCAATTTTATCTCAAAAACGAATAGATTTTTCAATTAGAAATTATAACTGGAATGCTTTGCTTCAGACAAATGATTGCAATAATTTATATAGTCAAATAAAAAGCAAGTTTAACGAAGTATATGAAAATAGTAAAATATTTATAGATGTAAAACCCAATGCAAGACCTTTGATTATAAAAGAATGGATGACAGAAGATATTCTATCACACATTAAAAAACGAGATTCTTTATTTAAGCGGTGGAAAAGCTCCCCAACAAATGCAATTTATGAAAAACAATACAAATCTTTTCATAATTTTGTTACTAAATTAATAATAAAAAGTAAAACAACCTTTTTCAATGATAAATTTAAGAATAATTTTTCAGATATCAAAAAACATGGGATGAAATAAATAAAATTCTAGGACGTAGGACAAAGAGTAACTGTGACGATGTAATTAGTAGGTTTATGTTAAAAATCAATCTGCGGAAAATGTTACAAACCAATTTGTTAATTATTTTTCAGATAACATAGCCTCAATGGTTCATAAATGTGATTTTAAGGCGTCAAATATTGTCCCGATAGAGTCACCGCAAAGTTTGTATATACCACGAGCATCACTCGCAGACATACTGAGTATAGTCAAACTTCTCAAAAATTCAAAGTCCCCTGGCATAGATAATATCCGAATGTTTGACATAAAAAGACACATAGATATTTTGGGTCCTATATTAACCCATCTGATCAACACAATTTTAACACAAGCTGTGATACCAGATGAACTCAAATGTAGTATTATCAGACCTATTTACAAAAATGGGAAACATACTGATATAGAAAACTATAGACCGATTAGTATATTACCCGCTCTAGAAAAGATTCTTGAAAAATACATATCTTTAAAACTAACCAAATACTTGGAGTGCTTTTCTTTAATAGATCCTAATCAATTTGGTTTTCAAAAAAAAAAGTACTGAAATGTTACTTCAGGATTTCTCTAACTATATAAATAATGAACTGAATAATAAAAGACATGTTTTGGTACTGTTTATAGACAATTCAAAGGCATTTGATACTATAGACCAGATGAAATTGTTAAATATTTTGGAGGCAATAGGGGTAAGAGGAAACTTTCTCAAACTATTCAAAAACTTCCTAACCAACCGCCAAATCCAGGTAAAAATATCAGACAAATTTAGTAAAAGAAGAAATGTCAAAACAGGAGTTCCACAAGGGTCAATTTTAGGTCCAACGCTCTATATTATCTTTGTATCACTTATGAACAAAATATTCTCGTTTGTTAAACATTATGTATATGCTGATGATACAGCACTTATAATATCCCATGAAAATTTGGATACTGCAATAAAATTGTTACAGGTAGACTTTATTTCTTTATTAAAATGGTCACATGACTCTGGTCTAATAATCAATGCTAAAAAAACGAAATTGATGCATATAAGATCCCCGCATGCAAGGTACAGAGAGGCACCTGTAATCATATCCCATTCATTTAATTGCATTCACAATAATACCAAACAGCCCTGCGCGTGTACAAGTATCGAATTAGTCAACCAGTACGTGTATCTAGGTGTTACGGTGGATTGTAATATGAAATGGGACGTACAAATTTCCAACCTCTGTAAGCGACTTCGAGCCATTGTAGGAAGACTCCACAAGATAAAATTATACGTGCCTATAAAAACTATGAAACTAATTTATTTGTCTCTAGCAGAATCGACTATAAGGTATGGTATAACTTCTTGGGGACACTCCTGTAAGACCAACATAAAACATTTACAGCTGATTCAAAACGCCATGGTAAAATTGTTAGTAAGTAAAACAGTTTTTAACCAAAGGCGAGACATTGATATCATGTACAAATCAATTAATGTATTACCTGTTCGTGGTATTTTGTGGCATAAAATTCTACTGCAACATATATCTGAAAGTCCGTATAAGGCAGTGGTGGATCATGTACACAATACACGTTTCACACAAAATATAGGATGATAGTGCCAATATTTCAAAATAAATATGGTCAACGAACCCTTGAATACATTGTACCATTTATATTTAACAAATTGCCGTACGAATTTAAAAACAATTGTCCTATGATGAAATTCTCACTGATGTTAAAGTGTTGGCTTTTGGAAAGTAACCTTGTGTATTGATGGTAACAAATATGACGGTCTCCATGGTTGTATAGCTCCTAGATATCTGGTGTACTTACTGTTACGGTGTTACTATTATATTTAAGTCTATCCTCATTGTAACCAACCTGTACTGCTGTTTTATGTATATATCTTTTAAATTTTTATTTCTTAATCTATTTAATACTTACAGATGCTTTGATATTTCTGATATTTACGTAATAGTTATATTTTTGTAATATGAATGTTTTATAATGTTGATATTTTTAAAAGTATTGATGTTTTTATAATATTGATATTTTTATAATATTGATACTTTTATAATATTGGAACTTTTATAATTTTGATATTTTTATGATATTGACATTTTTATAATATTATTTACATCGGTGTTATAAAATTGGACTCTAGTATCTCAATAACAAAACTGTAATGCTTTTTCCATTATTTTTTCTTTTTATTTTTTTTTCAATTTATGCACATTGATCACAATACGCATGCGCCTAAATATAATAATTTTGCCCTACATTTGTAATTTATTGTTGTATTATATTATATTGTTGAAATAAACTCCTGCTGACAAGCTACTTGCAGTGGCTTAGCGGGTATAAGTTCCCACTGTATATAATTAATATTATACAATAAAAAAATAAAAAAAAATAAAATAAAAAATACTTCTATGTGTAGATATCAATTTGGTTATCTTGATATCACCAAGCTATTGGAGTTTATATTATTATTTGTTTATTAATTGTCGTAGAAAGCAATTACTTTGTAGTTAGACATATTTATTAAATAAAACAAACATTTTATTTTAAATCTCTTATTTATTTTTAAATTAACACCAACCGGTTTCGCTTGTCTCAGTATGTGAGTGTTCGTCGATTTGTAATACCAAACTATATATGTACAATGCATTTGACCAATGAACGTGATGCCGCGTTAAAATATACAAAATAATATAAAAATATTATAACACACGGTAGTGGTTATAACTAACACGGGTGGGGGTTATAACTAACCTTGCGATTTAATTTTTACTGATATGAATTTAATAAATTGTCCTGAGGGTAAATGAAAAACACGATTGACAAGATGTTGTTGTATTTTGTGCATGTTCTTCTGAAGAATTACTATCGCATGTAGCTAGTTTTTGAGTGTGGGATGTGGAATTGTTCATTTAAGTGTGCGTTTCGTGCTGGACAGTGAAATTGATAAAAGGTAGTAATTATTGTCAATAACGTTGTTGATGATTTTTATGAAGAAATTTTTGGTCGGAAATATTTCCTCTATCTTCTAGTGATGATGAATTATGGAATGCTAATGAGTCCTTTTCCGGTGTAAGTATGAAAGGTGTTAAGCCTTTCATGTCTAGGGTGAGTGAAGTTAGTTAGTTAATAAATTAGCTTATATTTATGTCCACAGTTTTATTTGATCGATTTGTGTTATTTCCCAAATTATTTATTAAAAAGTAATATGTACTTACCCTGTTTGCGGCACGTTCCAGAGTGGAAGATACTCTCATTGTCGCCCTGGTGAAAGACCACCACTCGGAATCGTAACGTTGGTTGAAATGGCTTTAGCCGTGTTTGGTGACCAGATCTGAATAGCCAGGTACTTCCCACCTTCCAATATTACACAACTGTTGACCCTGTACAAATCGCAAGTGCGCCCCACTGTAGAATTTGGCAGCCACCTCTTTGTCGGGAGCCCCAAAATATCTGAAAAAAATCCTCGACTCTGTGCAGAAACGGGCGGTCCGTTCGATAGATTCGCCTATCTTAACAAACGCACTGCAATCTTTAGAGCACAGTCGTCAGGTGGGAATGCTGTCCTTGTTCTACCGGTATTTTAATGGAAGATGCTCTGAGGAACTAGCGTCATTGATCCCTTCAGCACCGGTGCATAGTCGGGAAACGCGCCAAACGCCCGCCCAACATTTACACACGGTTGACACGTGTCACATGAGAACGGGTCGCCTCTACGACTCGTTCTTGTATTCAACAGCTCGGTTGTGGAATGATCTATCGCCCGATGTGTTTCCTCCATCCTACAACATGGGTCTCTTCAAGACCCAAGTTCACTCCTTCCTATCCTCTCAAAGACCCTCCACACAGCATCCTCAAAGATGATATAAGTCTGTGTGAAGTTTCTGTGAAAAAATTAAAAAAAATCTCCTTCCTCCCCTCAATACCTCCAGCCTCACAACATACCCCAATTGGGGATGCCATAGTCTCACTGGCTCCAGACGGTTGGAAGCAGCTGGGACTATTGCGTGATATCACATGAAAACAAAACGTAAAGTTTTGTTTTTATTTTTTAGATCGTATGTTTATTTGATGATACGTGGAAGGTTGTTTTATACTTTAATTGTCACGTAGTAAGGTCCTTCTAGAAATATTTTTTTATTGGCTTGTGGTATTCATAGGTTTTCTGTAAATCCTAACGGATATTAATGTATTAATAGTGTTTATTTAATAAAATATCTAAATTTGTTCCATTTGTGTATCACGTTTCGTTTACCCTTAAGAATTGTGGAAGACATCCATCATCCCTTATTGTCTGACCTGTCATTTCTATTGTGTCAATTGTCAAAACACGACTAGACACTGTCAAACCCCAGTCCCCGGTAGATATATAAATGTACAAAAGAAATTAGAGGATGTTGACAATTCAAACACAATGGTTTTGTGTCAATGGGAATACGCATTTATATTGTCATGATGATGCATAAAATGTCTGGGCAGTCAAGGCGGCGCCACTGTGCATCTATATATATATATAAATCAACGGAAGTTTGTTTGTTTGTTTGTCCTCTATTTTATCGAAAATTGCTGGACAGGTTTCGCTGAAAATAGCACAGTTTATTCTTATTAGTGCCGGGAAGGTTTAGAGAGTAGTTTGAATGAAATCCAATATGTAAAACTGTTGCTATAACGTTTTAAAACGAGTATGCAAAACATTTAACCCGCCATGTTTTATTTAGGTTAGCCCAAAGATATAACACTCTGGTTAGCCACAGATTGCATATTCAAAAGAAGAAGGTTTTTTTGGGTAGAATATTATCAAAATGGAAAACACGAGTAGGTACCTACTTAAGAACTTTATGATTTAGATATATTTTGAAAAAAATAAACGTTTCAAATGTAATAAAATATGAAAATGAACGTTTCTTTATTTGGAGATGGTTACTTTCACTGTCAAATCGATTATTGTACGCGAGCAAGGCCGGGTACACATCAGGTAGTAGATAATAAATAAATAATAATTTTCTTTATTCCTGGATGTGGGGAGGTTACTGCAATCCCACACGTCCCATAGAGAGTATAAATTCACAATATGTACAAGTAATATCTTCTTCCATTATAAAAAGAAGAATGTCCCGTTTTGTAAATAAACCTACAGTTTTATTCCGAGCTTGATAGAATTTTGCACACTTGAGTTTCGAAACAAGAGGAAAGTCACTGTCTACACGACATTTCGAAAAACCAACCCCATCCCCCTTTCCCACCCTTAAAGCCAATGAAAGTGATGAAATTTTGCAAACGTGACGTTCAAAATAAGAGGAAAATTACTGGTAGGGGAAGGTGGTAGGAGTAGAAGTAGGGTTAGGGGTAGGGTTAGCGATTATAAAACTTTACTTCAAACTACCAATAACCCCAGGCAACGCCGAGTAATTAAACTAGTCTTCCTCTATCTTCTTTTTATTCTATTAAATAAAGAAAAATGTCCCGTGCGGGCGGTGTTTGTTTTGTATACAAATCTCCATATTAATTCCGACCTTAATATAATGTTGCACACTCTACCTTCGAAACAAGAGAAAGGTCACTATCTACAGAGAGACGACGAAAAACCGCCCCCTCTCCCCTTTCCCGCCCCTTAAAGCAGTATTTTGGTACTTGATGAAATTTTGCACACTTGACGTTCAAAATGAGAGGAAAACCACTGAGAAAAGGTAGGGGTAACAGATTGCAACCTGGAGACTTTCTTCCAAACCATTTATAACCCCGGACAGAGCCGGGTACTCCAGCTAGTCATGAATAAGAATAAAAAAAAACAAAATAATAAAATGACAATATTAAAGAAAAGACTAGTAAAAAAAAGAGAAATAATAAATGAATAGTAAATATTAAAAAAAAGAAAACGTCACCTATTTTGCACTTCTATTTCGTTGTTGATCCATCGGATTGAGGATTATTGGGGACAGTATCTTACTCCAATTTGCTTCGAACCTGAGGTCTGACGGGATTCTATGATGAGGGCATTATTGGATTTGATAATCCTATCCCTGATTCCTGCCACCCTTGTTCTTATTAAGGCTGCAAACCTGGGAACTTTCCATGCATCTCTTTTTGAAGCTGGCCCAGAGCTCGCATGTATGCAAGGTAGTACAGAGAGGTAATGACCGTAATGTTCAATCTAAGTCATCGATCAGCCAATTTTTTCGTTAAGTATTCGCTCTGTTTGCCTATTTCCAAGCATTTTTTATCCTAAATTGTCTATGAAGGTGCCCGCCCACTGTAAAATAGTGTCCGAGTACTTTCATACACGATAAAATAGTAGCCGTCCACTTTTAAAACAATAAAGTGACATCAAATTAAAAACTTTCAATGTGAAATTAACATAGATGAGTTAATATTGTATTTATTATGAAAACATTTTTTTTTAAAACCAATACATAAACAAACATATAAAATATGTTAAAAATATAGTGTTAGTTTGACTTTTGATAGTGCTGCAAAGCACATTGTGCTTTCGGTACATTTGACATTTGAAGTTTCTCTATGAGTGAAAAAACAAGACAGAACGTAGCTTATAATGAGTAAAATAAGTTTGGTTTTCTTCAGTTTTATTTAAATATACAAAAAAACATGTTTCGACATTCGATAACGTAAATAAATCTCTGTCATTCAATATTTGAATCACTTAAAATATACCGTACACCAATAATGACATTTGACATTTCGGTGAAGTTTTTTCACCCTGTTGACACTTTTTACAAGTAGTCTTCTGCTGGGGGGAATTTATTCCACAAAAATCGATATCCTAAATTGATCGCAAATTTTATCTAGAATCTCGCTGGTAAGAGCTAATTTGTGCATTTGAATAGTGTAGAGACAAATTTTCGGCTCAACAGTTACTCATTGGAGTTGTGAACATCGACCGTTAGAAGAGTGAACTTCAGAGACAAAACGTTTTACTTGGCATGTTTAATTTTTTGCTCAGTGCTCAATACGGAATCTCCAAATGGTCTACAACATTCCCAAAATGCCTTCCATTTAGATTTAAATGGAAGCCAGTGTGCCTGAGTTAGTACCTTTTGGTTTTAGCGCCGAGAGAGCCAATAAAAACACACCGCTCTGTTTCTATCATAATGTCTGCATTATACATTGCCATTCCATTTGTTAGAAATTATATTTAATGATAATGATTTTTTTTTTTAATTATACGTTTTAAGGCCCGAATGGACAGACTTTTGTATCACGAAACACGCCCACATCGCATTTCTAGTGTTCTCCTTTATTCTATGCGTTTATCTATTCACGTTGAAAACGATTGTTTTATTCTTAGTTTGCTTTGCACAGCGCAACGTTCAAAGACCCTGTAATAGTGCACTATTTGTAGGGTCTGGTCGGCATGTGGACATCAATGGACGCATTTGGCCGTCGAATAGTGTGTTCGGCTGCTGATACAGCCAGGAAAAGTGAAAACGTTAGATCTCAAGGTGTTATGACTAAAATCTCAGACGTTAAACACATTCATGTGACTTGAATAAGGGCTGTGCTAGATGTTATTTTTATTTTTTTTTTTTTACTTTTTTCAATGCGTATTTTGTTGAACGTCTAAACGTCTAAAAACGTATTTAAAATTGATCGCGCCCAAATGAGCGACAGTTTCTATCGAGGTGCTTTCAAACTTTTAAAAAGCGCCCCCAGTTAGTTCAACCTAATATAATATTTGACAGAAGACTGGTGAATCTCGTAAAATTTACACCACTAAGTAAACTAGTATAATATGATATTGTATGTAATAATTTCAGCAAATATTTAACAGATTCTTACCTATATTTTTACACATCGCTACGATGTAATAATAATACGTTTTATCTCCTGACATTTGAGAAGGTTTTGTTAAAAGAAAAGCGATCAAATTTAATTTAAAAAAATAAACATGAAATAACAACGATGCGGTCGACAGCTGACAGCTATACCGTATGGCTCCTCGGTTTTTGGCGGTAGAAAAAAAAATAACTTTGAGAACTAATTTAACTATGAAAAACGAACTTTAAAAAAATATATGTTTGGAGGTGAATACTGATTAAAAAAATAAACTCAAATTCCCTACTATGGGTAGGTACTATTTCCCTCTATCCAGAATGTCGAGAATTTTTAACTCAAGCCAGGGCCTTGAAATTTTTGGCAGCAGTCTAAATATTTTTTGTCAGACTTTACAAAAATAAACTTCGAAGAATATCATTTAATACATTGTCTAACATCTTGGACTCTACCAAAATCTTGTTCAGGCTTTGAATTGAATGTTCTCTCCAATGCGTATTTTTATAATTGCTTCATTAATGTATTATATTTTATGTGCCGTTCTTTTTCTGTGGCTCTTGTTTATTTCATTTCGTGTTGTGTATTTTGTGAAATTGGACAATGGTCCGTTAGTACAAAAATGAATGAATTAAATTATAGCTGGTACAGATATCGAATAGCCCTGTTTGTACGAATGGCAGAAGTGTTGAAGTTTAGTTTAGTATGGAGTTTCTAAAAATACTCTTCCTCGTGCGCTAACTGCTTATGCTCGCATGTTCCTGCCCTTCCACTTCCCTTCTTATTTCTTCTCCTCTCCACATCCTACTTCTTCTGTCATCAGTGAACCCCGCTACCTACCGTGCACTGTGCGCTTAAACAGGGGCGTATTAAAGTTAAAACGCTACACCCCTTTAAATGAATATTTCTAAACTCCATATCTAATGGAAATTACTTTAACTATAGTTCTGATGCCCCACTTCTCAGTATGTTCGCACGATCAAAATAATATAACACATTTAAATAAATCAATAAAAAAATATATTGTCATTTAAATGCGGGGAAAACACATTATAAATGTAATTACCTCACAGAAAAGAAAATTTTAAATGTTTTCTAACTAAATCGGTTTTACCGGTAATAAATCATTTTAAACACCGTCCAAATTAGAATTGGGTGGGACTAAATAAAATCGTTAAAGTAATCACAAAAGTCTTCGCAATGTGGGGCCTTTAACGCCGAAACAACAGTCACAATAATAAAAAAGAACTAAAATAATAAAATTGTTAGATATGTGATGCCAGAGTACCACGGGCAGTTTACCGTGATGATTATTCGTTAATTTATTATTCATAGCTTCCATAAAACAGTTGTTCTCTTATGTATATTACAGAGATTGATAAATGAGAAATTGTAGGGTTAGGAATAACAAATAGTACAACTAGTAAACATTTGTATATTAATGAATTAAAAATTGCTTTGATTTCACCAATTTATTAATATATACATATGAACATGTTTCGACAGCGAAGCTTTCCTCATCAGGAATATACAGAATACTAAATAAATAATAATGCCAAGTATAGACAAATGATAAACACAGAACACAATAATGTAAGAATAGACAAATTATAAACATAAACAAAAAATTGATGGAAGTAGGTAATAATTAATCAACAAATGTTAATAAAAAATTATTACAAAACATTGAATAACCAATTTGTTATAGAAATTAAAAAGGATATTATTTTTATTATTAATATCGTTCAAGAAAAAATCGATTATTATGTGTATTTAATTGACTATTAACACTTTTTCTAATTTCAAATTTGTCTAAATGTAAACCGGTTGTATTTGTATGTACAAATTTTAAACTTTTATTTATATCAAAAGAACGTTTGGTTTCCAAAATATGATTGCCAAATTCAGAATAACTATTATTACTTAGGTGTTCCTTTACTCTGATATTAAAATTATACTTGAAATTATTATTTTTTAGTATTCTGTATATTCCTGACGAGGAAAGCTTCGCTTTCAAAATGTGATTAAAGCGGTGATTACAAGGTAAGTTTTAATTCATTTTTTAATAATGAAGTCACAAAGTGAATACCAATCTTTTCAAGAAATTATAATAAAAAAAACATTTATATATTAATGATGTGAATAATATTAAAGATATATAATTTTTATTAAACATGCAAGAAGTAAAAGGTTGATAGGAAAAGGATAAAAAGTTATTGGGGCAGATTCTATAACTATTTTGTGACATGGGTCAAAAGATAGTCAATGCAGAATCGTTGAGCAGTTGAGTCGCTCTGCTGATTGGCGTGTTCTGGTAAACAGAAGTTTTCGCTTGTGGAGCATAAAATAGTGCATGGAGTCTCCCACGAGCAAACTCGTGTACTATTATATCCAATTCCCGATAGAATAGGGCACTAGAAGAATAAACCACAACGGTACACATAATAAAACACAATAGGGACGGGGAAATAAATTAGGATAGGACAATTAGATCCGCCACTGTATATAAATATAGTTTCTTTTACATAGCAGCTTCTGCCTACATCTGCAGGGAACGATTATTGGAATGGTTTATTGGGAGTAATACTTAATCTTAATTGATTCGATCGGTATTTAATTCTTGAATTGAGCTTATTGACTCTTCTGGGGGCTGAGTAGTGTTGGGTTAATCGATGAAGCTTTTCGAAATGTTAATATTTCATTAGAATGTATTCTTCTTCTTCGTATGGTGGAGGAGAGTTGGTGGAGGTCATGGTGGGATGCTGAGGTATTCAGCCAGTCGACGGCGTCGGGAGTCACTTGGTTCAACACAGATGTGCCATAGGGAAACTGATAAAGGGGAAATTCTTCTACGATGTGTTCTGTTGTTTGAATATGTCCACATTCACAAAGTTCTGAATCCTTTGGTCCCGTTTATTCATCATATATGCACAACGGCTGTGACTGCACCGGATGCGGTTGAATGAGATCCACTTCTTCCGAGGGAGAGAGAACCCTGGCAATTTAATAATATGGTCTACAAGAAGGTGCTTTTTTTTCACGCTTCCAATGAGTTCGCCACGACACTTCAGAGGCGTATCGTGATAGAAGCAGTCTTTTACATTCAGTACAAAAAGGTTTCCTGGACGTCAGGCGGCTGGGGGAGGTTTGCAAGGTCAATATGTTGCTTTCTCTGGTCTTACAGTGGGCGGTGCGATATTCGAGAGGACAGGGAGCCATGGTTGTAGAGTGGAGGGAAGTGTTCCACTCACCGCTCGCATAGCAGTATTTAGTTGCACGTCGATATTCTGTGTGTGTCCACTTCTAGCCCACACTGGAACTTACGATGTATTAGCAATGTATTAATTTTTTTAATGTATGTCGTACAATAATAGGACAGAATAGGATGAGGTACAGTTAGTCAACATTACAAAAATAATAGTAGACACTTAATTTTACAGAAATACACAACAGATACACACAGAACTAATTATTTTTGCTTTGATGTAGGACGGAGAGGTTTGGAACATGTCGAAAAGGTCTGTATAGGTATTGGCAGTTCGATGAAGACGCGATGGCGAGTTATATGAATGGTATGTGCTGTGGTTGTCACGGTGGAAAGGATGGTGGAGTCGAGTAGATCTAACAGAGACACAGATATTTATAGCACCTAACATTTGAGGGCAGTCTATGAAGTTATTCAGTATTCTAAAAAGTATAAGATTATCGTTATTATTATATATTTTTTAAATAACTTATTAATGTAAATTTTCTTAATCATTTAAGATAATATTAACAATTCTCAAATGTAATATGAAAAAAAATATAAAAAAAGTAACAGTCGCATCTGCGACACGAACCCAGGACCTCTCGGTCTATCCGGGACCTGCGCTACAACCAATTGAGCCAATTCCACCCCATAATCAATTATAATATGTACCTTTTCAATATTATTTGTAAATGTTCATGTAAAAGCCTGAAATGGGCGTAAATAAAATAAATGAGTTATTGGCAAATAAACTTTATTATTATTATCTATTCAGAAACATGTCAAATCAGTTGACAGCACTGGCAAAGAAGTAATTTAACATCCCGAGCGCTAGTAGTCTCTTGTTCGTATTATTTTACGCAGGCACTGTGTCCATCTCTTCCACTTTCCCTTCTTCGTTATCTTATCCTTGAAACCATCGAACACGCATCGCCACTAGAGCGGGGGGGTGGTATTAACCCTGTAAAGGGCGTCATCTGATACCGTCCCATTGTCTACTTGTTTGTACAGTGGCGTAACCACTGTTTGGGCGGCCGGGGAATTCGCTCCGGGGCCCGGCACGAAAGGGGCGAAACATGCACAGATAATTATAGCACAGATGAATATTGTAGCTCAGATCAACATATTTAACTCTGCAGATTTCATGGATAAAAATTAGTGGATTTAAAAAAATTGTTTGTTAGTTTCACCTTTGGCCGTTCGCAAATATAAGTGTGACAAGTTGTTAAGCGGGAGGTTTTCATTATTTATTTTGCATTCTATTATTCTCTATATATAAATAGAGTCTACGTTCCGTGCAAAATCAATGTAAAATATTCTTCTCTCTCGTGAAGTAAGAAGGGGGTGGGGTGGGGCGGCTTTCGACCGCTAACGAACCCAACGGAGTTGCAGCACGGCAAGTTTTTTAACATAAAAAAAAACAAAATGCAGTTAAAACATTATAAATGTAACTATCTCACAGAATAAAGAATATTAATTATTTTCTAACTAAATCGGTTTTACCGGTAATAAATAATTTTAAACACCATTCAAATTAGAAAAGGGTGGGAGTAAATAAAATCATATAAGTATGTCGTCGCAATGTGGATTAACCACAGTTTGAAAATGGCCTTAAACGCCGAAACAGCTGTCACAATAATAAAAAAAACTAAAATACTTGTAGAACTTAATAATAACATGAATTAATTAGATTTAAATTAAATTTCTAAAAAAAAAATGGCGTTCTACGAATTAAACTAAAAAACAAGTAATAATAAATAAAATGTTTTTAAAAATCATCGTTTACCACTCCTGATACGCCAAACAACGTTAAATATGTATCGAAGTTACCGGTATAGATGACGCTTCACTTTATAAATGGAGTCAGCAAATATATCAACAATACCTCCAAGCTTGTTGCCCAGGTCATGCGTCCTATTGGTTAGTGAGTTGGTTGTGTACGTGTTGTAGAAAAATGTTTCAATTTGTCTTATGTTTCTCGTCGGTACATGAAATTTAATAGTGGCGACGATAGCAGGGCTGTCAATTAGGTGGTTAATGATTCTATATAATACAACTAGGTCTGAAATAACTTTCCTGTCGGCCGGCGTAATTAGATTCACCGTCACGCCACTGGGCATATTCTAGTATCATTGTGTGGTAGTTCAGTGGTTCACTAAGGGTTCCCCACATCCGGATATGAGATATCCAATTTATAGGTTAATGACATGATATTGGAAACAAGAAATGAATATAAATTTCTTGTGATTTTTATGTACTGGACCAAATGAACGTATTTTTGAATATTAATACTTAGAAACTTGAGATGACACAAAGTTTTATAATCCCTAACCCTACTTCTACTCCCACCCCTACGCCAACTCCTACCCCTACTCCTACTCCTACCTGTCACTCCTACCCCTACTCCTACTCCTACTCCTACTCCTACTCCTACTCCTACTCCTACTCCTACTCCTACCCCTCCCCCTACTCCTACTCCTAAATCCACTCCTACTCCTACCCCTACTCCTACTCCTACTCCTACTCCTACTTCCTACCCCTACCCAGTAATTTTTCTCTTTGAACGTTAAATGTGCAAAGTTTCATCAAGAAGTACCAAAATTTGGCTTTAAGGGTGGGAAAGGTGGATGGGGGGTGGTTTTTAGAAATCTCATGTAAACAGTGGCCTTTCTCTTGTTTTGTAGGTCAAGTGTGCGAAATTTCATCACGATCGGAATAAAAATCTAGATTTGTATACAAAACAAATACACACTGGTCACCAGGGACATTCTATTTCAGTCTTCTAAAAATGTTTTGAATTGTTAAATCCCCTACTTACGAACCCTTCTTAAAGATACGGTTTCATTTTGTAATCTCGCATATTCATTTCTTTAGGGTATAATTTGAAAAAAAAAAAAATTTTTTTTGCTAGAGTTTTAAATAAAATAAACCACGCCCTTTGGCTACTGACATCAGAATTACCAGACTTGCCCTATGTACGATTTCGGTGGCTGGAGGCAAAGGTCACGTGACATCCATTTTGGCACCCGATTTGGTTCACTGCTGTCAACGTTTGTTTCGCATGATTAAATTATAAAAAGGGTCTAACTCTGAACCTTTTTACTTAGAAGCTGTTTTAATGTGTTTTTGAGCACGACCTACAGATCAGTAAAAAGCTAGCTGCCTGCCCGCATGGCAGCAGGGCGTTCTGGTCGCTAGCGGGCTCCATAGGTCGCAATTTCTGCAAATCCAGTCTACCGCCTCTTACCAGACCTGTCGGTTCACTAGCAAACACTGCTACCGAAAAGGCCAACCCTTTAGGGAAAATGTTTGCAGAAAACTCGGCACTCGATGAATGGGGTGCCATCCCGCCGTCGGTTCCTCACTGCGGCTTCTATCTTGTCTTACGGGGGCTCGATGTTAATAAAGCTAGTGGGCCTGACGGAATACCTGCCCTGGTATTGCAGAGGTGTGCTGCAGAAATCGCTCCAGTTTTAACAAAACTCTTTAAAATGTCCCTGAAATGTGGCTCTGTGCCCTCTGGTTGGAAAAAAGCGGTCATTCATCCTATACCTAAGAAAGGTGACCGCTCCAACCCGGCCAACTACCGCCCCATAGCGATCACATCAGTTCTGTCTAAGGTGATGGAACGTGTGATCAACGACAAACTGCTTACATACCTCGAGAAGAACAAAATCATTAACGACCGCCAGTACGGATTCCGGCGGAACCGCTCGTGCGGTGATCTTCTCGCGTATGTGACGCATGTTTGGGGACGGTGCCTGGAACGTTATGGTGAGATTCAAAAGGTCTGACCGGACATTTCTAAGGCCTTTGACCGAGTTTGGCACCGAGGACTTGTCAACAAACTGCCGTCTTACGGACTTCCCGTTTCCTTGTGTACGTGGATTGCCGACTTTTTGAGGGAGAGATCGATTCAGACGGTTGCTTATGGTTTCATCTCTTCCTCGCATTCAATAAATGCTGTCTTCCCACAAGGATCGGTTCTATCTCCGACATTGTTTTTGTTGCACATCAATGACCTCTTGACATGTGCACCAATCCATTGTTACGCGGATGACAGTACAGTCCATGATTGCTTTTTGTTTGACAAGCCCCCAAACGGCACACAAACTCCAACGGCTTGGAGGGCTTTGAAACAAAGAATGGACGGTTACCTTGAGAGGGTCTCCTCTTGGGGTAAGAATAACCTCGTCGAATTTAATGTTTCAAAGACCCAATCATGTCTGATTACGTCTAAAAGGGATCGAAATGACAATCTAGTCTCCTTTAATGGAAGCAATCTTCCCAACAAGCCCTCCATTGATATGCTTGGTGTAACCTTAAGTGATCAGCTCAGGTATGGGGGCTCCATCGAAACCCGAGTAAAGTTAGCCTCTCAGAAGCTGGGCGTATTGTACAGAGCCCGCAGATACTTTAATAGTACACAACTGCTGACCCTGTACAAATCGCAAGTTCGCCCCATTGTAGAATTTGGCAGCCACCTCTGGTCGGGAGTCCCAAGATATCTGAAAAAACCTTGACTCTGTGCAGAAACGGGCGGTCCGTTTGATAGATTCGCCTATCTTAACAAATGGGTTGCAATCTTTGGAGCACAGACGTCAGGTGGGAATGCTGTCCTTGTTCTACCGGTATTTTAATGGAAGATGCTCCGAGGAACTAGCGTCATTGATCCCTTCGGCACCGGTGCATAGTCGGGAAACACGCCAAACGCGCGCCCAACATTTGCACACGGTTGACATTTGTCACAATTTGTTCAACAGCTAGTGGAATAATCTGCCGGCCTCTGTGTTTCCTCCATCCTATAACATGGGTCTCTTCAAGACCCAAGTTCACTCCTTCCTATCCTCTAAAAGACCCTCCACAAAGCATCCCCAAAGATGATATAGGCCTTGAGGGAAATTATTTCCTCCTTGGTCTCCAATGTGGAGTTACTGTAAAAAAAAAATGGAATCGCTAGTTCGCTCCTCGCCCCTCTTATTTTGTTTTCTTTCCCTTGCGTGTTAGGGTATATCCCCACACAGGGGCCTTAGGGAAAATAATTTCCCTCAAGGACTATGTCATATTTGAGGATGCTGTGTGGTGTGTTTTGTTTTGAGGTGAGGAGGCAGTGGATATGTATCTTGAAGAGACCAATTTTGTAGGAGGGAGGAAACACGAAGGCCTGCAAGTCATTCCACAACAGATGTTTAATGCAAGAACGAGTTGTAAGAACGACCGTTTACAAATATTGGGCGCGTGTTTTCCGTCTTTCCCGACTATTCACCGGTGACGAAAGGATCAATTACGCTCTTAGTTCCTCAGAGCATCTTCCATAGAAATACCGGTAGAACAAAGACAGCATTCCCGCCTGACACTTGTGCTCTAAAGATTGCGTTTTTTTCGGGTATTTTGGGGCTCCAGACCAAATTAAGCAGTGGAGCGCACTTGCGCACTTGCCCTAGTTATTTAATTCAGTTAGTATCCAGTGAAAAACCATGTATATAATACTATGTAGTATATCTGTTATTTTACAATTATATTAGGTTAGGTTAGTTAGTAGAAAACGCACTTGAGGTGAACCTTCATAAAACTGCGCTATAGAAATTTACTCTTATTATTATGGCGATTTGTACAAATTGCGCCCAGCTTCTGAGAGGCTAACTTTACTCTGACTTCAATGTAAAAATAATAAAAATGTTTATGGATCTCTGAGCAACTAGATACAAGGTCTGAAATAACTTTGTTCAATAAACTGGGCATTAGCTGCTATTTTAAGACGTTTTAAATGGTTCCTGCATGTTGCATTGTGAAACCGATGAAATTCCAACTGTATTTACCCGTTCCATTAAGGATGCTCCTGTCAGCGATTGTGAGATAACACGGGGAGATCTGAGTTCGCAGCATTCTAATGCGTCTACAAGCTAGTAGGGGAACTAAAATTAATACATTCGATATTTTAAAAAGTGGCGATTTTCGAAGTGTTGTGTGATTTCTCATGAAAAGATAATATTTTATTGGAATAATTTTTTGTTGATTTGGGAGGCCTTTACTTAAAAATAAGGTATAATATATGGGTGATCTAAATTTGAACATTTACAGGTTTCCACTTGGATAGCGATGAGTCGTTCGTGAACGAGACGGCTCATTTTGGTGAGTCGTCAAAAATTCAGTCACATTAAATGATTTATCACGCGTCAAAATATTAACTTCTGACCCAGCTCAATTCAAAGCAAGTATGTAATCTAGAAACTTTAAATTAGCGATGAGTTGTTCATGAACGAGTCGTTCTTTTGTGCCGGCTCATTTTGATGAGCCGTGAGCATACGACTCCTGGTAAACCATGCAACGGCTCAATTGAACTGCGACTCTTTTTGACAAACCTTGGAAACAAAAATTGTTTATTTATCTAAAAAGATAAACATATCGCAGATTTTCGATAGTGTTCTTACGCATTTCTACGATGACGCATCTTTAAATAAGTTCGTTTGTTCTAATTTGTTTATATAAAATCATCGTATACGTGTCTTATTTCTACATGGCCAAATTATGCCCACGACTGTGTTTGGGAATGTTTACCGCATTTACACGTGTGTACAGTACGTGAACGACGCCTGACAGTCTGGTATCTGGACGTTTTGTACCTACACCTATACGTTAGGAGCTGGGTGTCATATGAACTGGCGTATGAGCTCGTGAACTGGGTGTCGGCTCTTAAAGGAGCCGTCGTTCAATTGAGTCGTACGAAAATGGTGATCTGATACCTTGACAACACTTAACAAAATGAGTCATGACCCATCGCTACTCTTGGGTAGTATACGAGGATATAAGTGAATCTAGTGATTTAAACAAAGAAATCAATATAGAAATACAACATAAAAGAAGAAATATAAATTTAAAAGTTACACAACAATTTAATATCTCAATAAATTAAAATCTTTTATTTTGAATTTTTTTTACTTGACTTCATTATGTTCCAATTGCACTGTTTTATTTATTATCTATTATTATTAATATATGTTAATGTTGTCTCTCTCTAACACATAGTCCTTTTCTATTGTTGTCTCCCTCTAATATTTTGTTCTCTTTTCTCTCTCTTTTGTATTCTCTCTATTTCACTCTATTGTATTCTGTAACTATATGTATATAACCGAAAACTCTGTATTATTATTAAGTTTTTATATTTACCCTGACGAAGCTTGACCTAAGCGAAACCGGTTGGTTAAAAATAAAATGTATTCGTGGTTTACACAAAGTGTTTATTTTTTTTATACACATACAAAATAACAAACAAAAATTAAGATTAAAAATTAATTAACATATCTCTTGATACGTTTAAGGTTTATATTGAAGACACCAAGATAGAAGTTATTTATCAACACCATATCTCATGTCATGTGGTGTTGAGCCAACACGTTTGTTTTGCCATGTGGAATACAAAGCCGCCCCCGGCAGTTAGTAGTTGTTTGGGACATTTGTATACGAGTAAGTTAGGGTAGGCGGTGCTTATTTGTGTGTCTATTTGAATGACACGTCTCTGTCCGCCAGTTGCAACTCTTCTGCAGTAAATATAAAAATAAAAAAATAAATATTTGCTTTATTTTACAGTTACGTGTCTTTCAATCAAAGCCATTAACCTAGTTAACTTTTGAATGAAGACATTAAAAGATTTCTGTAAAATATGGACGCTTCTGTAGTAAGTTTATTTATTTGGCGTTCAAGCTAAACACCGTCCAAATAATCAATCGACGCTTTCGTAGGAAAAACACAGAGCGCGCCAATGTTCATTAAAAAGCTATCAATTTAGCGAAGACCCGAACCATGTGTGTTTTCTTATTTCCTGCCAGGTGGCGTTTTATATGCGTTCTCGTAAAACGGCTTTATAGATGGCCAACCATTATAATATACAGGTGTGTCAGCAAGTACCCGACCGAATTAACAAGCGATTCCTGACCATATTTGTGTGAAAAGTGTTGATGTAATTTTGCTATCCGATAACAATTTTTTCTTAATAAAAAATGAAAAAAATATTTTTTCGTCACACGTCTCTGTCCGCCAGTTGCAACTCTTCTGCAGTAAATATAAAAATAAAAAAATAAATATTTGCTTTATTTTACAGTTACGTGTCTTTCAATCAAAGCCATTAACCTAGTTAACTTTTGAATGAAGACATTAAAAGATTTCTGTAAAATATGGACGCTTCTGTAGTAAGTTTATTTATTTGGCGTTCAAGCTAAACACCGTCCAAATAATCAATCGACGCTTTCGTAGGAAAAACACAGAGCGCGCCAATGTTCATTAAAAAGCTATCAATTTAGCGAAGACCCGAACCATGTGTGTTTTCTTATTTCCTGCCAGGTGGCGTTTTATATGCGTTCTCGTAAAACGGCTTTATAGATGGCCAACCATTATAATATACAGGTGTGTCAGCAAGTACCCGACCGAATTAACAAGCGATTCCTGACCATATTTGTGTGAAAAGTGTTGATGTAATTTTGCTATCCGATAACAATTTTTTCTTAATAAAAAATGAAAAAAATATTTTTTCGTCACACGTCGCTGTCTAGCGCATCACTTGATACGAACTCCGTCTCGCTCTAGCAGCCCCGTATAGACGATAAGGAGCGCGTGTCACGTGATCCTTTGCGACGTGTGGCAGTACGTTCAGTAGCGACGTGTGAGAGAAAAATACGTTTTAATTTTTAATTGAAAAAAAATGTCATCAAACTGCGAAATGACAATAATAATACAACCATTTATTTGTCATGAATAGAAATAAGAGTATTCACAATCGAACCAATTATCAATACGGATATTATGATAATGTTAATGCTCAATACTATTATTATTATTTGAGTTAAAGTTTCTATAAAAAGGTGCATATTTTTATTAACTATGTTCAGTTATGGTTTACCATTAATATAATATACAATTATGTACGATAGGGTTCATCCTTGTTTTGACATTTGATATTCCAACCTCAAAACTGTTCATAACCGTTCCGCCATAGATGTGAAGCGTTTTGGTGGGCTTTGAAAAATTTGAAGAAAATTATTTCCAATATATATTTTTTTATATGAATACCCCACAAGAGTCCCAACTGCTCCCAACCGTCTGGAGCCAGTTAGACTATGGCATCCCCAATTTGGGAATGTTGTGAGGCTGCAGGTATTGGGGAGGGGAAGGAGAAGTGAAAGAGGAAGGTGGGAAATACCTGGCTATTCAGATCTGGTCACCAAACACGGCTAAAAGCCATTTCAAGCAACGTTTCAAGTCTGAAGGGTGGTATTTCAACAGGACGATACTGAAAGTATCTTCCACTCTGGAACAAGCGCAAATATCCTACATATTATTTTTAAATGAATTAATTGTGAAACAGCACAAATTAATTAAATAAAATTTACTTGCGTACGCTGGGATTTGAACCCGCGACCTTCGGATTCGTAGTCGAGAGCCTTATACCCTCGACCATGGAGGCCGCCAAAGTATGAAAACTTACTTTAGAAAAAAAAACAAATATACTGGTATATAAGTTTGTACGTCATTATTGATTAAAAAAAAAGACCTGTAGTTCCTTATTGTCCAATTCCACAAAATAAACGAAATGAGATAAACAAGAGCTGCAGAAAAAGAACAGCACATACATAATATATGAAAAAAGCAAGGACAAAAAATAAATTCATTTGAGAAAACATTCTAGTCAAAGCCTGAACAAGGTTTTTGCAAAGTCCATAATTTTAAACATACTAAGTGATATTCTTCGAAGTTAACTAACTAACTAACTTTCCATCACGCCGTTTCCCCGCAGGGGTAGGCACAGAGGACGGACCGCCAAACAACTCGATCTTGGCATACACTTCTTGCTTCATTCACTTTCATACAACGTCTCATACATTCTCTTCTGTTATTCCGACTTCTGACATGGCCCGACTCAAGTATTTGATTCACTTGATCGTGCCACGTCTTCCTTGGACGTCCCCGGCTGCTTCTTCCATTCACATTTTTATGTCATATATTCTCCTTTCATTCAATCGCCTACATGCCCAAACCATCTGTTGTTCCTTTCTTTTAATCTCGTTCACTACGCTTACATCAGAATTTTGCATTCTTTTATTAGAATCAACATTTTTCAATGATCAGCAGTTACTTTTGTTTTACCACTGTCTCAGACTTACAAAGACTGAAGGTTCACTTCATCCTTCCTCTGCCAGTTCCATGCCTCACTGCCATACATCAAGGTTGGTATCAACACTCCATTGTGGACTGCTAGCTTCGCTTCCTTGGACAACTTTTTGTTTGCGCCAACCGCGTTCAGTCCTCCGTTAATGGAGTTTCCTGCATTCGCTCTTCTTTCAATATCCGTGTCAGTCTTTCCATATCTCGTAAACATACTTCCCAAATACACAAACTCATCTACCTGCTACAAGTATTCATCATTCACAACTATATTGCACACTGTTTTCGTACTCTCTCTTTCAAACACCGTGACTTTAGACTTACTTACATTCATTATTAGCTCTTTCTTCATACATACTTCGTTCATCCTAGATACGTTCATCTTCGAAGTTTATTTTTGTAAAGGCTAACAAAAATGATTTAGACTGCTACCAAAATTTTCAAGGCCCTGGCTTAAATTAACAAGTCTCGACAGTCTGGACAGTGGAGAATGGTACCCATAATAGGAGACTGTTGATTGAGGAAAAGCTATTTATTGTTTCTGAGTCTACTACAAGGAATGTTGAACTGGGTGAGTTGCAGCAAAGAGGTGAGTCAATCATGTATTCATCAATAATTTTGAAAATGCAAATGGGATGAAAGTACATATATGGCTGACCTGTATCCATGGAAACCGTAAACAAACAACAGCAAACAACGAGCGTTTTGATGTTTAAACAATTGCTCATTTTCTTAAAACAGTTTTACCTGAAAATACCCTAAAACGTTGGAATTTAGATGAATTATACTGTCATCTTTGGGGATGCTTTGTGGAGGATCCTTTTGAGGATTAAAAATAGTAAACCTGGGTCTTGAAGAGATCCATATTGTAGGAGAGAGGAAACCAAATCATTCTATAGCCCAGCCGTTGAACAAAAGTCATAG